>JBBPQL010000440.1:0-26046 GCA_038092515.1 Boletus subparvulus | reverse complement strand
GGGCTCATAACCTGTAGAAAACTATAGTGTAGTCACTAAAGAAAAACTACAGTACTTCGAGGCCGAAATAAGGCCTGCTTATGTAAGCTAATAATGTTCTAACCCATATGAAATGGATTAACAACAATATTGTTGTTCAATGAGATCACTCAAGCCATCATCTGTGTCTGAATTGCTGAGATTGGATTTGCTGTCCTCGGAGTCTGTCGTAATGTGCCCCAGATCAAACTCTTCATAGCCCCTTGCCTCATTCCCATCCGCCTCGGATTCAAAGTTGAAATTGATGGGCCCTCCACCGATGACAGCACTCATGAGCTTGACTGGATCGCTAAACTCAGTAGTCTGAGTATTGGAGTGGCTTAGGCCATAGAGATCATCAAATGTTGTCAAGCTCAGGAATAGCATTGAGGCCATCTGCTGGTAGGCCAAATGCTCCAACATCTGCATGCTCATGCAAAGATAATGAATGTTGGCACTTCACATGGGGAGCCATATTGTCAGACTGCCAGTGAGGGGCCTGCTGTCTTTCAGGTAACAGGTTGGGGGCTGTAGTTGTGAGCTGGGGAGTTGGAGCTCATCATTTGTGTGTGGTAGGTTCACTTGGGAGTTCAAGAGGTGGGGTGCTGTTGCCATGGGAACAGGTGCAAGTTGGTTGAGCAATGCACTCCTCAGAGCTTTCAGTGCATGTGGTACGTTCCTTCTTACCTGGAAAAAACCAAGATAAGTGACAAGGATGTGAAATCCGCCCTTTCTTGGTGTGCTGATATCGCCAAGGCTAACCCGCCGATGAAAATTGGCCCACCAAAAGGTGTCAAGTGTTGTCTACCTCTTGCCACCGACAGCAAAGATCATGAAGTGCCACCAGTGAAGCAGACTAAAACCTTGTTGGTTGAGGTCAAGTGGTGGTGAAGAGGTGACAATTAGACTAGATGTGTTACATTTTTCTTAATACAAATTGATCTGATGAAGTCAAAATTACAATCAAACTACTGTACATAAAAACAAACATTAGATATGAAACTATGGTACAAGACTACCTTTCTAAGTTTGAAGGACCTCCAATTGACCAGTCTGGCATAGGTAACATCTGGGATGGGTCATTGGCAGTGCCCTGTTGATTCACGACTGCCCCAACTCTACTCATCAATGTCACCATGGTGTCATCCAGCGGAACTTACCTTTGGCGAAAGGCCCTGACCTGCTCATGTAAGCATTCATAGGTGTCTAGTTCCTGGAGCACTGCCATTTGCAATCAATCTACCTGAGGCTGGATGTCTTGTGATCTAAGCTGCTGGAGCAATGCAATTTTGGCATCACACTTGACATCCAACACCCCCAATGAAGTGAGTTGTGCTTTGAGAGCTTGTTCAATCTCATCATTCCGGAGATCGATTCCTGTGATGGCTGCTTCCAGCTCAAGGAGTTGCTGGTCAAAGTCGCCGATATCAGTGTGTTGATGTACCTCTATAGATTCCAACTGGGTAGGTGCCGACCATGTCTAGTAAGCTGTGTCTCAATATAATCCACTTGTCTTATGATTGACTTACTCTCATTGTAGATACCTTTCACCCCCTGGTCTTGGATGGACCAGCAACTGTGTTCTTCAAATGAGAGTTATTAGTGACTTAAAAACCAATGAATATAATACTGACCAGGTCAGGTTGCATGCCTGGGGTCAGTTCAAGATTGTGTTTAGAGACACACTGGCCCAGATCTTTGTGCTCAGGCTCAGTGTCTTGGCCTCCTTTGCACTCATACTTGGCCGTCGCTATCGCTGTCACCTTACCCACCTTCGCCTTGCCCTCAACTCTCCCTCTGACAACTCTTGCTTTGTGCTGAGAAGCCATATTACCCCAAGTGCCAGGCAAGTGGATAACATTCCCATCGCCATCGATGATCCTAAAGAGCTCCTGGAAGGCATCACACCCAGTCTTCTGAATGCCACACAATCCACAAGGCTTGACTTTCTTGCCGTCAGCAGTCATGTGAACGGTGCAGAATTTATTGGTGGTGGCACAATGACCACATGGCTGGTTTAGCATTAGTATAAACATCATAGCAAATATTCATATCCCTCACCAGGCTGAAAAACAGATTGCATGGCTGCCTTGCATGAGTATCAGAGCGGTAGAGAATATTTATGTGATCCACCAGGATCTTTGTGTCATCAAGTTCTCTTCCACCAATGAGTTGTGGAGTTGCTGAGTTCAGTACCTGGAGGGATGCTCAAGTCGCTTATGAGGTTGTCCTTCCATACTGCCTGGTGGAGGAACTGGTTGACCATATCACTCTCGCCAAATATTTGGTCAGAGGTTATTTCTTCCTTGGGCCACATTTGGAATTTTGCTGCCATCTCAGCCACCATCCTCGGGATCTGTGCTGACTGCTGAATGCATTTTCTTGCCGAAGTCTGTCAACAATCATTTTAAAAAGAAAACATGTTAGCATTGTCTAGCTTACCACTTTCTCTGCAAGCAACATGATCCATTCTCTCTCTCCTTCCTGTAATCTCGGACTCTTTATTGCCTCCACTATCTGAGCGGCATATGAGTAAAGCCTTTGTTGAACTTCAGTGAAATCAGTGGACATGTTTGGGTTGTCATAGATGAGTGTAGAGTAGAGGTGAAACAGTGGGTTTTGGCATCCTTTGGAAAAGAAAATTTGTCCACATGATTTTCTAAGTGGAGACACATTTTTAAGTGATCATTGATTCATTACTTGCATGTTTCGGTGAATCAGCATCATTGCAAGATTGTAACCCAATGACTAATGTAGAGTAGGAATGACTGTATGTAAGTGTGACAAATGGATACAGTTGAGGATCAGTACTACCATCGTGTCCAAGTCCTAATAGAATCTTGCTTCCAAAGTGTATGCCCCTGCAGCTGACCTGGGGTACACAAAACTCTGAGTTTCCATGAATGCTTGTGCTTGCTGATACAGCTCTTCTACATTGTGTCACCGAATTTGAGAACGAGCTTCAAAGCTGGCCAAGTAACTCCTAATTATACCAGTATCCTCCTCTAGTAATTGAGATATCTTGACAAATATTTGGAGTAGCTCATATATGCACCCTGTCCAAGTCCTCACTGCTTTCCGCTACATTAGTGCAGCTGGCTCGCTTTTCGATCAACCTGTAGCACCAGACCATGAGATTCGGTAATAGTGGACTGAAGGACCATATGCCTCTCTTTTGCTGCCAACAATTGCTTATGCAGTATCTGGAATTGTCTAGAAAAGGTTAGCCTAGCACCATTGCATCAAAAGCAATATAACTTACTCTGTGGGTGAGGGCATGGTTTTGGGAAATTTTCTGAACAGCCAACCTTCATTTGTGTCACAACAATTATGTCATGTGGGTAAAGAGAATTGTTCACACCCAATTTGGAACAATGGGGAATAGTCTATATAGAGTGTGATATTTCAGACTCAGCATCCATTTTTCGCTGAATTACTGCTGAACTGAATCACACTCAATGATGCCTCGCTGTCCTTCATTGCCCTCACCTTGCTCCTTGCAAGACAGGCGACTAGATCTACTCCTTGCTTCAGAGCTGAATAATCTACCTCACCATCCTTTGCAACCCCCACCTACCTCACAAGACAACTGGCTCAAGGTACTTCTCACTTTAGATTTGAATGATCTGCCTCACTGCCCTATGCCATCCCTGCCTGTCTCCTCACAAGACAGGCGACTAGATCTACTCCTTGCTTCAGACCTGAATGATCTGCTTCGCCGTCCGCCACCCCGGTCTGTCTCCTCACAAGACAGGCGACTCGATCTACTCCTCACTTCAGATCTAAACCACCTGCCTTGCCAACCTCCATCATCCACATCCCAAGACAGGCAACTCCAGAAAACTACACCACCCTCCCCATCAGCATCTACTTCCATGACATCCAGACCACAGGGTCTCAGGATGTTAGTGTCTTTCTTTTAGATGCTGAAAATGTCTCAACAGGAGTTGGGGCATCTTTCCCCCAATCCCATGCAGAGCCCAGAGTCTGGTCAAAGTCCTCAAAGGGAGCCAAGTTGGGAAGATGTTATAGACCTCGGCGAAGATGAGCAAGCAGTATCATGTGGGTCACTCACTCTTTCTGCTTGCAATCCAGAGCTTTCTAACAATTTACAGTTACTTACACTCCATTAGGTTTCCCTGAGTCATGTGGAGATCAGGCATCACACTTGATATCGCAGAGCTGGAGTCATGCTTGTACAAGATGGTTGGCGAATGGCGACACACTCAGATTCCAGACAAGGAATGTGTGCAAGTGCTCCTCACTCAGAAAAGGATGTTGGAGGCAAGGTATATGGAGTTAAAACCAAGAAAGGTGAAGCTTTGGGAGATTCGAGAGGAGTTGGAAGCTTTGGAGAGATGTTTGATCAGGGGTATGCAGGGTTAAAAGTGTACACTTCACTCCAAATATAATAATATAATGAATGTCCTGTAATAAGGCCCATAGATTTTCTCGCCGATTGGGTTATGGTTCCTCTAGTTGACTCACTCTGTTCACCACTCCTGGTCACCACCATCATGATTTTAAGCAAATGCCAGGTATATGATCATGTGTGAGTGCATTAAACCCAAACAGGGACTTTCCAGGTGAACAAGCATTGTCCCACCGAGTATGATTAAACCACCAACCTTTATCACTTCAACACTTACATCCTAACATACAATCATATTCTCCGTCTACTCCAGAATGGCCACCGAGATAGCGAAGGAAATATTGCAACAGAAATCTTACATAAATGCAGTGAGGGTGAAAAATGCATTGGAATGCCGCCTTGCCCCACAAGATCATGCCCAGTGGAGGGAAAATTTGCAGACTGAAATCGTGAATACATTTACTTCATCCGTACCCTGTGACTGAACACATTCATAGACCAATGCATTAGTGTACCTGGTGGCGCTGAAGAATATGGGGGGGACGTCCCAGCAACAATAATCAGGGTGTCATACCTCCTTGACTCCAGCGAGAGCACTGAGTCCATTCAGGCACTTGGCCTCGTAAACGATCTGGAAATCCCTGCAAGCGAATGGACACCAAATGTCACCAGTAGCATGCCTGCTGTTGATGTGTCAAAGGAACCAGGGCAGTGGTGGGTTGTATATGAAAACCTGGCAGGCACACACAATATTAATGTCCAAGAGGAAGATGCAGGTGAGCCCATATGTTTTCTTTCCATATCAAATATGATCATTCATGTGGCATCCTTTTTATAACTAGAATTCAACCCAGTATGTTCATATACAAAAAATTACATTCCACGAAGATTGACTGTCTACAGAAATGTATGCAATGCAAAACTGATCGCTTGGCGAAATGTCTGGTTGTCAAAAACTCAAAAGGCTTGATTTCCAGGTGCCAAACCTGTAAATGAAAGTGAAAATGATGTATGGCATTGCGGGAGAAGCCTGATATCCAGCGAGGCAGGATGGTGCTGCATCGCAGGGGTTCATGGGATCATTTGGTGGTGAAACTCCATGTAAAATTCAAGTCACCAGAGATGGTTCCCAATGACACCAGCAACGAAGCTGAAGGATTGTCTCTTGTACCAGCTGCAGGTGAGGAAGATGTAAAATGGAAGGAGAAGATCCCTATGACAGACTTACTACTGCCCTCTCAAATTGAGCAGGGCTATTTGGTATATGATCCAAAGATGCCAAATAAGAAGATTGGATCAATCAAAGTGGGTTCTTCAAAACCTGGCAAAAATGTTATTTCTTTGAAACTTGTCGTTGGTTTAATTTATGGCTGAATGTGTTCCAGTGGCTGTGTCTATTGAGAAGCCAACTGAAGATGACTTCCTTGAGTTGGCAAGCCTTCATGCAGAGCTCCAGACCTTGGAGAATGACCAGAACCTGGACAGAGAACTCCAGCAGTTGGGAGCGTTTCTGGTCCTCGACAACCAAGGAAATGCCAACAACGTAAATCAGGAAGAGGAAGCATGCATTTGGCTTTACGAAGACATGGAAAGCCGTTTGTCTGGAATTTGCCAAGGCAGAGAAGCACTTTTGGTGAAGCTTCAACAGCTCGAGGCTTTGGTAGTGGAGGAAGAGACAGAATAGTCTGGTCTTGCAGAATACTTGACTCAGAAGGGCTACCTTCAATAATTTATACACATTGAGTTCAGCCAGAAAAAAATATAGCGGGTCCTGTACAGGGCGAAGTTAGATCAGATTGGTCTCTACCAACCAACCAAGCAGTATGTGGAAGGTCAAATAACAGTAATGGTGCCATTGAAATATAGTCATCACTCGGCATTATTCATGGTCAACTTTCTCAGGTACCAGCAGCCTTGGGGTGATTGGGTGACTGAGGACTTGGTCACCCATAGTGAACTCACAGCAGGTACAAAATTTGACTTGTTTATTTGGATAACATGTTTGTAATACTGTAATCACTAGTTGAGCTCTTGTTCGTGTACTGTTCATGAAACTTGAGTGGACCATCTCTTGCTGTCCCCCCCACACAGTGATTTTATACCATAATCGGTGACACTGATCAGTGGCAACCTTCTCAGTCACCAATGGGCAAATCCATGCAGTATCCACATGACCCATACATGTGACCATCTGTGATTGCCTAGTTGCATCCTGAGACATTGCACCATTTTGAATCTAAAGGAATTTGGTTAGAAGCGATGGATGGTGACAGCTATGGTGATACCTGCACAAATAAAGCATTAGGAAAAAATTAGCCTGTCACACCACATAAATCCAGCCCGAGGTGAAATGTCACACTACTAAGATTCTCATCGTTTTACTCAGGTCATCCTGTCTCAAGCTGCCTTCCACTCCCTTGAGGACTGTATTCGTGCACTTGGTGGGGAGGAGCAGAAGCAAAATTGCATCCACAATGCAGAGGCAGAAGCCGGCATCGATGTTTGCTCAATAGGCGACCCGTACACTCCTGTATACACATTCCCAGGACTCCTCCCAGACAACTACGCAGATCTCTACAACCAAGTGTCTTCCAGGTCACATGTCCCACTCGTGGCCAATGTCAGATCTCCATCCCAACATGCAGATTTCCATGATGACAAATATAGGGACCATAAATTGTTCCATTTGGGGACGACTCTGGTCCCTTGGTATCTACGACAGCCTTGTCTACAATTTTACAAATTATGTTCAACTACGGCCGTGCTGTTCAGGAACCAAGCAGTGAAGTGGCTTCCAGCACCGATGTGTAGTTCATGGGCAGCACCCTCATCAATCTGTTCAAGTACAGCTTGGGTCAGGACGTCATGAAGGCAATCAGGTGTTTGACCTCACACAAGTCTTGGTGACGTATACTTGAGTTGTCACTGTCATCCCTTCAAAGACAATCTTGAGGTATGGTGTAGATACTTCTAACTTATTCCCTGTTCAGGTGCGTCATTTACTTCATTTACATGCACTTTTTTCACAATCTCACCAGGTCACCACAGTTTGCAACAGTGTTTTCCACCATAGACAGTGACCAATGAGGATTGCTACCACAACAAGGGGAGGACAAGGATGATGAGGACAGGAATGACAATGACAATGGGGATGAAGATGACGACTAGGGAAGGACAGAGCGATGAATGAGTGGATATAAGTAAATTGGCTAAGAGGTTCACATGATGAGTACTTGATTTTTCGATGTTTCCGTTTCCATACTAGAGTGGGGTGTAGTAAGGTGAGAGAGGTGTAGTAGTAGTAGTAGTAGTGTGTTGTGTAGTATGTATATGTGGGTGAATTTTATGGTGTTATATAAACATGGCTGAAAATTCTTTTGAAAACCGCCCATCGGCAAGAGTGATTGATGGTGATACCGGGCCGGCGAAGCAGAAAAAGATGGTTTTGGGGAAAAGATGACAATGAGATGAGTGAGACGGTTGCTTTGTATACTCTTTTCCCTTTCAAATCAATCTGATGAGCACTCCACCCAAAACAAAACCAGTTGTTACAGTAGGGTACTAGACTAATTTCCCAAGTTTGAAGGACCTCACAACCATTCTGGCATATGTAACACCTGGGACTGGACATTGACAGTGCCTTGTTGATTCATGATCCCCCCCCACTCCCCTCATCAATGTTGCCATCTCATCCTCCAGTGGAAATGACCTGTGCTGAAGGTCAGTGACCTGTTGGTGGAAGCATCGCTCAGCCTCCAGGTCCTGGAGCACCGCTGTCTGCATTCTATCAAGCAGAGGTTGAGTGTCTTGAGATCTGTGCTGAGTGAGTAATGCAATTCTCGCATCATAGTTCACCTCCAGTGCTGCCAGCGATGTAACATGCTCCTTGAGAGCCTGTTTCATTTCATTGTTCCAAAGATCAATCCTTGTGATGGTGGCTTCCAGCTCCAGGACCTGCTGATCGAAGTAATTGATCTCCAGGTGTTGAGCTACCTCCATAGGCTCAGACTGGATGGGTGCCGACCATGTCTAGACAGATGTTTGTCAATATAATCAACCTGGTATGATTATTGACTTACCCTCGTCACAGATGCTCTTCTTTTGGTCCCAGATGGACCAGCGATTGCATTCTAGAAATCAGAGTTGTTAGCAACTTCTGATCCCGATAAATAGTGCTTACTGGCTCAGGTTGGCTTGCCAAGGTAGGTTCAGGGTTGGGCTCAAAGGCCCACTGGTCATCTTCCTGATCCTGCTCAGGATCAGTGGCTTGGCTTTTCCCCTTGTCCTTTCCCATCGTTGCCTTCACCTTCCCTTTGGTATCCTTCACCTTCAAGTTCGTCAACTTGTCCCAGCTACCGGCTGCATGGATGACTTGGCCATCACTGTCAAGGATCGCTGACAGGTTGTGGAGGGTGTTACACTTGGTCTTTTGAGTGCCACAAGCATCACAAGCCTTGAATTTTTTGCTGTTGACGGTTTTTCAAACAATGCAAGGCTGGTCATTTGTTACACATTGCTGGCACTGCTGCTTTCCATCACTATGGGCGTCACAGCAAATATATGTATGACTCACTGGGCTAAAAAGCATCTCTATATCTCCTCCCTCACATGGTGTGCCTGATGATACCTTATGGCGTTTTGTCACTCTTGCGCTGGTTGCCTTGCCGGTGTTGTCCTTGCCTGTGGTCTTCTTTGCCATTCCTTTGTCCTTGTTATCGCCATCATCCTGGGGATCTTGTGGCAATGGTCTTTTGATCCCACTCATATGTATGACGCCTATGTCTGAGAGGTTGGATTCCAGTCAATGGGAGTCAATTGGCTGGCAATGTGTCAGCAGAAGTGGTTGTGGTTGTGGCAGCCTTGGGAGGGCGAGGGGAAATTAAGCTGGTTGATTGGAATCTCTTCCACCAGTGAGTGGTGGAGTTGCCGAGTTCAGTATTTGGAGGGATGCTGGAGTCACTGACAATGTGATCTTTCCAGACTGACCATGGGAGGAACTTGCTGACCACCTGGCTCTTGCCAAAGATTTGGTCCAGGGTGATCACTTCCTTCGGCCACATTTGAAATTTCGCCACCATCTCCAACACGATATGGGGGATCTGTATCCCTGGCCTCTGCAAACAAATTCTCACTGAAGTCTTGAAAGAAATCTTGAGCGAACAAAACCTTTTCATCTTGTGCAACTTACCACTTCCTCAGCGAGACACAGTATCCATTGTCTCTCGCCTGCTTCCTGTACTTTTGTGGTCTTAATTGCCTTGAGTATCTGAGCGGCGTGTGAGTAAAGCTTTTGTTGTACTTGCACGAATTCGGTGGACATGTTGGTGCTTGTACTTGGTTGAGTTCCAAGCTTGGGTGGTTCAGCATTGCTTTTTAGGTGACCGCCGAGTGGCATTAGAATATTGAATTTGTAAGTGTAATGAATGGGAATAATTAGGCAAGGAGAGAGTTATATGAATAACTGTCTTTGAGTATTGTATACGTAATCGCATCCATGCCCCAACATCAGAATCGAGCTCCGACCAAGTCGCTCAACAACTGAAGATTATACATCCCAGGGGCTGATCCTGGGTAGCCATAACTTGGAGATCCATGAAGACTCACGCTTGCTGGAACAGTTCTTTCACGGTTTGCCGCTGATGTTGAGAGCGAATTTCAAAGTCGGCCAAGTCACTTTTCATTCTGCCGTTACCCTCTTCCAGTAATTGCGAGGTCTTGGCAAATATTTGGAGCAACTGATATTTCTTGTCCACTTCCTCGCCACCTTCCTGTCCGGTGGCACACTTGGCTTGCTTCTCAATCAACCTGAATACTAGGTTGCATCCTTCTAGGATGCTAGACCACAGCAGGGCACATTTCTCCTCTGCCACTGACAATCGTTTTCGCAGTGCCTGCAGTTGTCTGAAAAAAACTAAACTTCATGCACCATTTCATCAAACCAATATAACTTACTTGGATGGTGAAGGCATGGCGCTGGGAAATTGTTTGGAGCCTCTGGCTTCATTTAAGTTTAATAACAATGATTATGTAATGTCGGCAAGCATTGAGTCAAGGCCTGTTTCCATGATACCCGATCTGGGTAACAATGAAACAATAGGCGAATACATAATGCTGTTGCCGATTCAGTGCCCTTCGATCAAAACATTATCTGTCATTCACCTTGCTAGTCAACACGCCCAGATCCACAGACTCTGCTTGCCTTGCCGCCTTACTCCACTGTGAGCTTAATCAAGCTCCAACATCATCAGAGTTGTCTTTGGTGGCTCTAATGCATTTGGACCTGAATCAACTACCCTCAATGTCATCCCTGCCACCCATGCATTCCCATCCTTTGCCGTCCCTGCTGATCTCTTCACAAGGCAGGATAGAGTTACGACAACTCCTCTGTTCAGATCTCAATGATCTGCCTCACCATCCTTCCCAGTCCCTGAGCAGTTCGTCTCCGGTTTCCTCACTGGTACCTTCTCTCCAGTCCGACCTCGACCAACCTCCAACTTGCTCACCATTAGCATCAGCATCCACTTCCACGAGGCACCTGCCCTCCAATCTCAGCCAGATCCCAGAGGCTGGTCAAAGTGAAGGGGAGTCAAGTTGGGACAATGGCGAAGACAAGCAGCCGTCAAGTGTCACAGTCGCTCTCATTCTGATTGCATCCAAGAACTATCTAACCATTTACAGGTACTTGCACCCTGGGTCTTCAGAAACAATCATGGTCTGAAATCTTGGAAAGGGAATCGCACCTCTACAAGATAGTTTGCAAATGCTGACGAACTAACCTTTCAAATTGAAGAACATCTAGATGTGCTGCTCACCAAGAAGAAGATGTTGGAGGAAATGTATGTGGAATCGAAAATGCAACAGGCGAAGCTCTGGGAAGTTCAAGAGCAATTGGAAGCTTTGGAGACGTGTTTGATGAGGCATTTGCGAGGTTGAAGCCACATAGTACAAGGCACAGTAAAATGCAACTAATGTAATATTGCTTGGTTAGTTTGAATCAGCAAGCAAGGAATTGGCAATAATGTGCCCTTGTGACGGGAGCAGTAGTAGGACGCCGAATTGCTGCCAGCAATGGACTCATTGGAAAGCCGGTGATGAGCCAGCCAATGAGGCACTTGCAGGTGAGAATCAGCCAACTGGCGAGGCAAGGTACTAGGTTTGACAAGCCACTCTAGTGCAGCACTGGACAGCAAGGACCTGCCAACTGGTGTTACAATTCTTTGCTTTCTTGCATGTCACTCATCTCTGGACTCCTTCCTTATTCCTTTGCACCATTCCCTCAGAACACCATCCACCTAAATGCAGCTTCTCTTCTCTATGCTGTGCATGGTTCCCTTACTCCATTACCACTTGCCTATTACAGACATCCACTTTTATTCATGTGTAACCTTTACACAGCTTCCTCCCTTCTATCGCACTGCCCAGCACCCCTTTATATCCATCTTACCTCTAGTGCTACGAACACTGCTTGGTCCGTGTGCTGTGTGTCCACCTATTTAAACTGACGTACTTCATGTATTCCTCTTAACTTTAATCTACTTGATCCTCCCTTGTCACTTGGACTTCTAAAAGTCTCTGTGCTACTTTTGAGTGCATGCTCCCTTGAACCTTCATCCTTGAACTCCCTAAGCAACCAACTGTTGCTAGGAGTTGTCATGGAAGCCCCGACATCCTTTGCTCTTGAAGACGTCCTTCAAGAATCCTTGACCCAAGTCTTTTCAAGTCTATGTTCGCCTTTACCTGAGTCTAGCATAACAAAAGATTAAAGTTCTCCTTACCAGAGCTATCATCATTATAGTCTCCCACCATTGCTCAACAACCCACTTGAAACCCTTGCTGGTATCTACCGCGACCACGAGAACCCTCGCCCACCGAATCCCCCTCGGAAGCTTCTCAGTTGGATACTGAGGAAGAAGAAACCCTTGACCCCGACACCACTCTTCTGACTACCCAGGAAGAAGATGAAACCTGCATACTCTCCCACCACCTCTCTGCCACCCTCTCTATCCCCAGGATCCCCACTCCACCATCCCCAACCCCCATCATCTCAACTCCCCTTTTTCCTATCCCTCCACCACCACCACCACCACCTCTCCTCTCCTGATTCCCACCGCCACCAGCTATGTCGACAAAACCAACTGAACTCCACATCAGCATCCCCGAAGCATTTGATGGCTCCTATGAAAAATCCATGCACTGGTTACACACTGTCCAGTTTTACTTGCTTGTAAACAAAGCTGTTTACGACACCAATGACAAACAAATCACCTTCGCCCTCTTGTATATGACCAAAGGGTCTGCACTTACCTGGGCCTCGACCTTCCATCAAAGTGCCATCTCCAGCACCACGTTCACCCTAGGAACTTTTGCTGATTTCATCACAAAGTTCAACACTGCGTTTAAACACCACGACGTCACCGGAAACGCCATTTCTTGGCTATCCACCAAACGCATGCAGAAAAATGCCAAAAACAACTTGTACACCCCCTCACTCATGGAATATGTTTCCACTTTCAAGAACCACATCACCCTCGCCAACATCAATGACACCAACATCCTAATCAGATACTTCTCTGCAGGAATTCCCCCACCCTTGATGTGCCGCATCATGTCCATGGACACTGTCCCCTCTACCATAGATGATTGGTACAAGAAAGCCATCGCCTTCCAAACCCAGTGGGAGTGAGCAGATGACATAGCTAGGAGGAATTTGAAAACTTCCCACCAGATGTACGTACCACTCCTTCTTCAACTCTTCAACCACCAAAACCCATGACCCTGACACCATGGTCGTCGACACCATCAAAGTCTCCAAACTCACCCCAGAAGAATGCAAATGATGCATCGAAAAGAAACTCTGCTTTCGCTGCCAAAAACCTGGACACTCTAGTACCGCTTGCACAACTTTCTCTCAGAAAGGGAATCCCAAGGTACAAAAGGTCAGCAGCAACGAACTTCCCAAGCTGGAGGAAATATGTATATAACAATGAAGAAGAAGAGGTGGTGCGAAGGATTTCTTTCAAACCTTTGTATTTTTAGATAGAAAGAGTTCCCCAATGCAAACCCTTCCTTCTGCTTCTTGTGCGAATGTATTTGTAAAGTCCTCGCCCACTATGCAAATCCCAGTTCAGCTCATCACCCCTTCGCACACAATGAAAGCCATTGACACCCAAGCCCTCATAGACAGTGGGGCAAGTATCTCTTGCATCAATTGGGGATTTGTCAGGAAACACAAGCTCCCTACTCAACGCCTGAAAACCCCAATTCAAGCACGAAACGCAGACAACTCCATCAACTCCAAGGGAGTAATCCGGTTCTCCACTACTTTGCTCCTCGACGTCGGAGGAATAGCCCAACAAGTGACCTTCCACGTCCTCAGTCTAGGAAATGAAATTGTAATTGTAGGGCTCCCCTGGCTTAAAGAAGTCAACCCTGTGATCAACTGGGTCAAAAGGACCCTCTCCATTAAGGAATCCTTAGATCAATCCCAAGAACTTTTCTGTTCATTTTCTGTCGATTCTAAATGACATGCATCCCACTTTGTTCGCCCCTCGGTCAAACTACCTCATCATACTCATGTCAACACCATCGCCGACCAACACCTGTTCACTTACAACAAATGGGAAACCGAGAACGAGTACATCGTTCGTGCCTGACAAAACCGTGCCATCTATCAAATCATCCGATGCGGATCTCGCTTTATTCCGGCCAGATCCTCCATCATTGCCAAACTCACCACTGCCATTGAACTCACCGCCGCTGCCACACAAACCAAACCCAAACCAACCCTTCCCCCAGAATACTCCTTGTTTGCCTTGGTGTTCTCAAAAGAAGCCACCGACCATGTTCCCCCATCTCAACCCTATGACCATGAAATCAACCTTGACGATGCCTTTACTCCAAAGATTGGGAAGGTATACCCCCTCTCCACTGAAGAACGAACACAGAGGATTTCCTTGATGAAACCATTGCCTCTGGGAAGATCCACCCGTCTAACTCACCACAAGCATCTCCTTTCTTCTTCGTCAAAAAGAAAGATGGAGGACTCTGTCCCTGTCAAGACTACTGCTACGTCAATGAACATACCATCCACAATGCCTACCCCCTTCCCCTTATCTCCGACCTTGTCGATAAACTATGAGATGCCAGGGTCTTCACTAAATTCGATGTTCACTGGGGATACAAGAACATACGAATCAAGGACGGCCACCAATGGAAGACAGCCTTCATCACCCACAAGGGGTTATTCGAACCCACAGTCATGTTCTTTGGACTCACCAACTCACCCGCTACTTTCCAATGATTCATGAATGACTCCTTCCGGGACATGATTGCTGAAGGATGGCTCATCATTTACATGGACAACCTCCTTATCTACTCTCCCGACACCTCCCTCCATGAAGACTGTACTACACCATACTATCTGACACCACCTCTTCCTCATCATCTCTACCCGTCTCCGACCCCTCCGACCCCTCCGACCCCTCTGACTCCTCCAAGGCCTCCGCTGCTCTCTTCGCATCTGCATCCACCTGCGCCTGCAGTGCCTCCATCTCTTCCCTCTGCTCCTCCTCCTTCTCCGTGTCGAGCAGCTCCAGCTCTCGTCCTATCTCGTCATCCGACCCTGACCCATCCGACATCTCTGCATGCCAAACCTCCTCCACCTTCAGCTGTACCAGCTGCACAAGGAGCGCATTCTGGCGGTCCAGTCGCCAGAGCAGCCCCCTCATCAAGTCGCCGAGATTCTCGACGACCTTTGAGGAGGTCTGCAGCCCCCTGAGGCTTGCTCCTCCGCTCGGCCCAGCCTCTGGCTCCGTCCGCGCCTTCTTCGCCTTCTTCTTCCCTTTCAGCGACTCCTCCGCAGCCCGCTTCTTCCGGCACACTTTCTTCTCTCCACTCTCCTCTCCGGGCCGTTCACACTTGGCCTTCGCATCCTGGCAGGCGATGCACACTGTGGCCTTACCACCCACTCTGTCCACGCACTCCAGCCCACGCTCCACGCACCCGCTGCACGCCGTTCCACGCGCTTTCCCCTTTCCTTTCCCTTTCCCTTCGGAGCTCTGCTCCGAACGGACTTGCTCGGCCTTTTTGAGTTAGCATACGATATCAGCGGGGCGAGTTGGTTTACTCACCCTTTTCTTGGCCGCCTCCTTGGCCGCCTCCTTGGCCGCCTTCTCCTGCGCCCTCTGCTTCACTGCCGCTGCTGCCTCTGCCCTCCTCTTCGCCTCCGCCTCTGCCTTCTTCTGGTCCTCCTCCTCCTTCTTCGCCCTCGTGTGCTGCCTCCACTCATTGAACTTGGCCCCACTGAGGTCGTTGGGGTCGTTGTCGTCCTCTTTGAGCTCGGCCTCCGACCAGTTCTTGATGTTGGAAATATCGGACATGATGGTGGTAAAGGTTTGAGAGATTTAGCTGGACTTGACGGTTTTATATTAGGGCGGATTTCTCCGGACTTTTCTGACTCTGCTTTCCCACTCTGCATTCTTTTCCTCGCTAATGGCCTTCAAGGGTTCAGGCCTAAGGGGGGGATACTGTCATATCCCAGCTTTTCTCCAAGTTCAACTCTGGCCCTCCGGTCCAACTCCAGTTTGTTTATCCCTCCGGACTTTCAGACTTGGGCTATGTATCTACTTCAGTCTCTCTCCATCCGTTCCTGTAAACCTGTACTAAACCTATCCGTTCCTCTTGCTACTTAGTATTATCTGTGCCAGTGTCTCTGCAGTTCAGTATAGTCTTACCTCCGGAGCACTGCTCCGTTTTTGGACTTCTTAGTACTCTCCGATAGTATATAAACTGTACACTAAGGACTTACATATATACTTTAGTCTAATATCATCTAAGATACTCCTCCACTCTATCTGAAAGTCTTGACGACTTCATCTTCCATCCACTTGCAGATTAGCCTTCACGCTAAGTCTTGCATCCTCCGGACAACCTCTGCTCCTCTGCTACGTAAATCCAGGACTAGACTATTGACAAGGGCACACCACATACAGTGAAGCCAATATCCGTCTGTTAAGTAACTCCAGACCCTGGAGTTCCTCGGAGTTGACCCGGTCTTAACAGATGGTGACATTGTCGTAGTCGAAGTCTGCCACTGGGAAAGGGGACCGAGGAGGGGATGGGGCATGGGAATGTCAGTGAGGAGGTCTAGAGTTTTCTGGGACCATCCTGTGAGAGTGGGGAGGGGAAATAGGGTGAGGGTGAGAGGGGGACGATGAGGAAGACGAAGAAGAGGGGTGAGAGATGCGATGGTTAAGTGGGCAACAATGTTGAGGGTGCCCAGGTCGGTTTACTTTGCAAATTGGGCAAACATACCACTGGAAATTGGTGCGGATATGTCCTAAGTGGTGACATTCCAAGCAGGCTTCACAATATCAGGGATGGGTGTGAGGGAGGGGGGTGTCGATGGGTATGCCATGTAGAGTACCAGAGGTTTGGACCTCAAATCCTAATTCCGCATGTTGGATTGCCAGCTCAATGGTGGTGGTAAGGGGAGAAGACGAAGCGGACGGAGAGACCTGTGGATTAGTTGCAGTGGTAATTTCCTTGACATATCTTTCTATGTCAGCAACGAAGTCAGGCATCTGGAGTTGGTGGAAGAGGGAGAATAAATCTTCTTGGATGGTCTGTTGGATTATGTGGAGGGTGTTGCAGCGGTGACCAATACTACTGGGAGAGGAGGTGAGGTCAAGGAGGGTTCATAGTCGTTGGTTCTGAAGGTAGATTCGGGTGACACTCCAGAGCGGGGAGTTGATGTCAAGGTGGGATTCGAGGGCACGATGGATGTGAGGAGAATAGAGAAGGGAGTGTAAAGCATCCTTCTCATTTTCTTTTAATATGCCTTCACGAAGACAGTGAGCATGGAGGGGTACATTGACAGAAAGGATGGGAGATGATTCTACGGAGGGGGTCATCGAGGGTTTCATGTGATTAGAAGGAGGAGTAGGGTTGTTAGGGATATCTGGAGATTCCAAACCAGCGTTCGATTGGGTAGAGGAAGGAGAAGTATGCCCAGAAGGACAAGGTAAACTCAAGGAGAGAGAGGACATAGTAGAAATAGTGGATGCATCGAGAGACATGTTTGACAGTTATGGTTTGGTTACGAGGAGGATGGGGGAAGGAAGACGGAGGGGTGAAGTTTTTTATATGATGAGAGAGCAGACTTGGCATGTTTCAAATCCTGCTCAGGGACCCAGGAGTCTTCTTCGGCAGAGTACCCTTTCCATCGGATCAGGAAAGAGTGGGAAGTTGGAGATCTGCAGTGTCGAATGATCTTCTCGATTTCATATTCCTCTTCTCCGTTGATAAGGTCAGGGGGTGGTGCAGGGAAGTTTCTTCCGTGTATGGCATTTTCTTTGTAAGGGGTGAGAAGAGAAGCATGGAAGACCAGATGAATTTTCCAGGTCTTTGGTAAGTGGAGTTGATAAATGATAGGGGATAGGACCTTGGTGATGGTGAAGGGTCCTTCTCATTTCGGGGCGAACTTTGGCTTGATGATGAGACGTTTCAAGTTTCTCGCTTCAAGCCATACTTTGTCTCCTAGTTTGAATGGGGTAAAGGAGCGACGGGTTCAGGCTGTCATAACTTGTCGGGCTAGCTCATGAGCAGCCAAGGCTTCATTGCAAGCGGTGGAGAGGGTTTTTAGGTGGGTTTCTATGGCGGGGATAGCCGTATCAGAGATTACCAAAGGAAGGGCATGGGGTTCATATCCCATCATGAGATAGAATGGAGATTGGGTCATTACGGAGTGTGGGCGGTGATTATGCGCAAATTTGGCATGGGAGATGTTTTTGGCCCAGGATCCAGGGTTATTTCCATAGAAGATTCAGAGATATGTTTTAATTTCCTGGTTTACTCGTTTGGTTTCTCCATTAGACTGTGGGTGATAAGTGGTGGAGAGGGAGAGGTCGTATTTGAGGAGTTTCCCTAGTTCTCGAGCAAAGGAGGAGGTGAACTGGGGACCGCAGTTGGAGATGACTTTGGTGTATAAGCCAAAGTGGAGGAAGACTTTATGAAAGAAAAGAGAGGCGATTCCTTTGGCGGTGATGGATTTTTAGTAGGGCAGAGAATTACCCCCTTAGTAAGCCCATGGTTGACCATGCCCAGGAGAGAGTCAAAACCCGCAGAGAGAGAAACATTGGTGATTAAATCACACAAGATCTGTCGGAAAGGCCGAGAGGCGGATGACCATATCAGGGAAAGTGGAGGTATGGTGGGGTGTGTGTTAGTCTTGTTCTGCTGGGAAGTGGCACAGCCTTTGACATAGTGGTGGACATAGGCGGCCAGGCCAGGCCACCAGAATTCAGCCACAACAAGCTGGCAAGTTTTGAAGAAGCTGGGGTGCCCGGCGGACTCATGGTCATGGCAGTGGGTGAGGATTGAGCAGCAAAGGGAGTCATCAGCAGGAACGTAAACACAGCCTTTGTAGGTTAGAATGCCAGCCTCCACCTGCCAATCAGCGAGGTGGGAGCAGAAAGGAAACGGAATGTCCTCATGCATAGATTGGAGTGCCTGCAGGACAAGGGGATCACCAGCAGAAGCCAATTCAATGCGCTGGGAGAGGGTAGTGTTGATGAGGTTGACAAAAAGGGATGGGGGAAGTAGAGTGATGCTGGCATTGTCAGCGTCATCAGAGGAGAGAAGGTCGGGTTGGCCGAAGAGGGCATCAGGTCTGGTGAGTAGCTTGCCAGGAACATGGATCATTTTGAGGTCAAAGTCGGCTAGGTCAATGAGCCATTGTGCTTGTCAACGGTTGAGGGCTTGGGGTTGCTTGAAATAAGTGAGGTTCTTGTGGTTGGTGAAGACCTGTACTGGGAAGGAAGAACCATGGTGGTAGTGTCTCCAAGACTTCAGGGCGTGGATGACAGTGAGTTTGCGATCATATATGTTGTAGTTTCATTCTGCAGGGGAGAATGACTGGGAAAGGTAGGAATTTGGGTGCCAATCCCCATTGGAATCGGTTTGGAGGAGGATGGCACTGGATGCGTATTTCGAAGCGTCAGTGGCAATGGTGAAGGGGGCAGAGAGGTCAGGAAGGTGGAGAACAGGTTTGGAAAGGAAGAGACATTTTAAGGTATCGAAAGCAGATTGACAGGATGGGGACCAGCTCCAGGCTAAACTCTTCTTTGTAAGGTCGATGAGGGGGCAAGCGACATTGGAGTAGTCGGGAATGAATCATCGATAGAAGTTGGCAAAACCAAGGAAGAAGCGTACATCCTTGACCTTAGTTGGGGTGGGCCAGCTTGCAATGCCATCGAGTTTAACAGGATCCATGGCTAATTGTCCAGGCTTGACGATCATCCCGAGATATTCTACCTCATCAGAAGCGAACTTGCATTTCTCTAGCTTTAGGTGGAGGTCTAGCTCCGTCATGCGTTGTAGAACATGTTTGGTAGATAGGAATAATATCTGCGTTCACTCGTTATTGCGCAGAGTGAGGTCTGGGTCGGTCCAGATATCGGAGATGAAAGTCATGGACGAGTTCGGAGGCATGCCCAAGCTCTGTGGATAGGAGCCAAGACATCTCATCATCAGTACCTTCATATCCGGACCATCGTACCAGGTACAGTAACTTGCAATTTCTTCGACATCAATCTATCTTGGAGTCGAGAATCTCGGAGATCTCAAACTCTGGTTCTCTGTCTACTTCGACTGGAGGTGGTGGAGATTGTACCCTGTTTGGAATGATGTTGGGCATGGAGGGTTCTAACTGGGAAACGTGGAAAACTGGGTGAACCGATTTCATGGAGTCTGGAAGTCGGAGGGTAAAGGAGTGGGTTCCTGCTTGAGCGATAATGGTATACGGCCCTAAGTTCTTCTCAGAGAGTTTCTTAGAGGGCCTAGTGGACTGGAAGTACTTAGCTTTGACGAAGATCTGATCACCGACTTTGAAGTCCGGCGCCGGAGATCGTTTAGCATCAGCGGGTCCCTGATAGTGTTCTTGGGCATGGGCCATCTCCTCATAAAGGAATTGGTGGAGGGAGTCAAGGTCAACAGAGTACTCTAGTGCTCGAGTGGAGGAAAGATCTCGTTCTGGATAGACTGTGATGTTTGGGTGGTAACCTTTATTAGCAAAGAATGGTGACACTCCGGTGGTAGCACTTGGAGCATTGTTGTACGAGAACTCAGCGAGGGGCAAGAGTTCCAACCAATTATCTTGCTGATAGTTACTGTAAATCCGGAGGTATTGCTCGAGGGTTTGGTTCATCTGCTCGGTCTGGCCGTCACCTTCCGGATGATGTCTGGAGGTAAAGTGCAATCTGATGTCGAGGGCCTTACCGAGGGAGCGGAAGAAATGAGAGACAAACTCCGAATCTCTGTTGGAGGTAATGTGGGAGGGAACTCTGTGCTTAGAGAATACATGGAGGAGGAAAAGCTTTGCGAGCTCCAGGGATGTAATCATGTCATGAGTAGGGATGAAGATGCACTGTTTGGACAAACAATCAACAACAACGAGGATTGAAGTAAAACCGGAGGATGGAGGGAGCTGTTCAATAAAGTCCATAGATATGGAGTTCCATGGTTTCTCAGGGATAGGGAGTTGTTTTAGGAGACCATAGGGCTTATGTAGCACGGGTGCAGGTCGTGCAGGACGAAACATAGTCCTTTACGAATGTACAGAGTCCTGGCCAAGTGTATTCGCATCTGATAAGTTCCAGGGTCCTGTCCTGTCCAAAGTGTCCGGAGAGGGGATGATCATGCTTATACCGGAGGACTCAGAGTCGGAGGTCATTGGAGTCTGGTACAAAGATATGACCATCTAGACGGAGGAAACCGTCAGCGTCAACGGACCATCGTGAGTCGAGGGGTTCGGAGGTGGACAGGTGGATGGAAGCCACAGGATCGGAGGAGAGTGCAGAGAGGATGTCATCATGGAGGGTCTCTAGGTCAAACAGGACACTAGCCCGGAGGACCGGAGCTGTGAGATAAGTAGCTTGGAGGGATGCAGCGAGCTGTTCCTGTGTGAAGACCGGCTGGAAATTGTGAGGATTGATGCAAGCGTAGTCCTTATCCCCCTCTTTGGGATAGATGTCCCAGTGTCTAGTGGGGGAATCAGGCTTCGCACCAAGCTTTCCGAGGCGGAAATGAATGACCATGTTGAACTGGGAGAGGAACTCTGACCAGCAGGCTTGCTGCCTGGTCAGGAGCTTGGTAGTCGCAAAGTACTCCAGGTTTTTGTGGTCGGTGACCACATCGACTGGAGCAGTGGAGCCCTCGAGGTAGTGATGCCACGACTTGAATGCCTCATGGATAGCGAGGAGCTCCTTGTCGTGGGTATCATAATTGAGCTCCGGAGCAGACAAAGTCCGGGAGTAGTAAGCCACCAGCCTGATCTCATCATCAGAACAACGGAGAGAGAGAATACCAGCAATGGCATAATTAGAGGTGTTGGTTTCTACTATCATCAGAGCGTTTGGAGACCAATGAGTGAGGATTGGAGTGGAGGTGAAGGCATCCTTGAGCTTGCGAAAGGCGGAATGACAGGAGTCACTGAAGCTCCAGGCTGCACCCTTGCGGATGAGGCGAGTCAAAGGAGTGACGATATCAGAGTAGTTGTCTATGAACTGTCGGTAGAAATTAGCAAATCCTAAGAAGGACTGAATGTCCTTAACCTTCTGAGGTCGGGCCAGTCCTGTATGGTCTGTACCTTATCCGGAGACATGGTAAGTCCGGAGGGTGAGAGCTGGTATCCAAGGTACTCAGTGGAGTCGGTGTGGAATTCCCATTTTTCTGGTTTTGCATAGAGGCCGTGTTTGCAGAGTCTCTGGAGGACCTCCCAGACATGTTCCTTGTGGGAAGCCTTGTCTGTGGAATAGATCAGGATGTCATCCAGGTAGATGATAACACAAACATCTAAAAGATCTGCAAAGACTGTATTAACAAACCGTTGGAATGCCGCAGGGGCATTTGTTAGACCGAATGGCATGACAAGCCATTCATAAGAACCATAGCGCATGCGGACCAGGTGGTATGCATGCCGGAGATTGATCTTGGTGTAGATCTGGGCACGGCTCGGAGTGTCTAGGAGGTCTGTGATATGGGGAAGTGGGTAGCGATCTTTCTTTGTGATCTTGTTGAGCCCTCTGAAATCCATGCAAAGACAGAGTGACTCATCCTTTTTGCGGACGAAGAGGACTGGAGTAGCGTGAGCGGAAGAGGAGGGACGAATAAATCCCATGGCGAGGTGCTCATCTAGGAATGTTCGAAGGGACTCAAGTTCAGAGGGAGAAAGGGAGTAGGTAGTGCCTATTGGAGGAGAAGCTCCTTTTTCCAGGTCGATTTTCAGATCATGTTCACGATGTGGAGCAAGCGTGTCAGCTTTACTCTTGCTGAAGACATCAGCAAAGTCGTGGTAGTCCAGAGGAATTCCGGAGAGATCCGAATCGTGGGAAGTGGTAGAAGCGGAGCGGAGATCACTTTCCTGAGGGCGGATTTGCAGGCTGAATTGGACGGAGCCCTCAAGATGACAGGCCAATGCAAAACCAGGGGCACTGATTATCGTAATGGGCAGAGCCTTGTGTTGGGAGAAACTCGGTGGTGCATCAGATGGTGTCGGAGTAGCCGAAGGAGGTAAGTCCAGAGGCTGCGGAGATGAGCTCGGGGGTGCTGGGATGTTCTGTCCAGACGAGTGGAACAAGATACTGCCCGAAACCCAATCAATCAATGGATTGTAGCGGGTGAGCCAGTTGTGTCCTAGAACAAGAGAACAAGAGCCATCTAGCAGAGTGACATAAAATGTCATTGGAGTGATGTCACCGGTTTGGAAACGGATGGAGAGGTCGATAGCTTGAGTTATTGTGGAATTTGTAGTTTCATCGAAGAGTCGGAGTTGGAGTAGAGGGACGGAGTAATGAAGGTAGTGTCTATGAAACAATCGGAGGATCCGGAGTCTACTAATGCTGAGACAGAAGGCATGTCATAAGAAATTAAAGTGATGGAGGACATAAGGGACTGGGGGTCTAAGAGAGCAGACGTGTTGAGGCGAATCTCCTTGATGGCACGAGCAGAATCAACACAACCTCCTGATCGTGCGGAGTCAGGGAGGTTGCACACTATTTTTTTGTCTCCGAAGAGACCTCCGGTTTAGTTTCCGGAGTGATCGCTGCTGTGCGACCCTTGGACACCCGAGAGGTAGACTTCGGGCAGTCTTTGGCAATGTGTCCAGCGAGACCGCAGAACATACAAAGCTTGTTGTCGAAACGGTTCTTCTGCTCCGCAGCAGTAAGCCTGCCGTCTTTTCCTAACTTGGTGGTGAGGTCGGGCTTACCTCCAGAGCTACCGGAGGTATTGGCAGCTTTGCACTTGGACTCCTTGGTGTCCTTAGGAGCAGCGGAGTAGGAAGATGTGGAAGCAGAGGTAGATGATTTGTCAGGGGCAGATTTAGACGTGGAGGGGTTGGCGGATGGCTTCGTTTGGCAGCTAACTTCAGACTTGCACTCCCAATAGCATGCATCTATAGCCTGGACAAGGTGACGAAGGTCGGAGAGGGTGGAGGGCTTCCCAATGCGAGAAACCTCATCTTTGATGCAGTCGGGAAGGCCGTTATAAAAGTGGTGCCGGAGGGCACCTTCTCTGTAACCTCGGATCTGTGAAGCAATCCTATTGAACTCCATGACATACTTGTTGATCCGCTGCCCATCTTTCATGGAGAGGTGGTTGAGCTGGTGTTCAGCATCTCCGATGGGGTCATGTGGACTGAAGTTGGTCTGGAGCTCCAGGACGAACTCCTTGAAGTCGTCCTGCCAAAGCAGTCGGAGAGCCAGATCCTCTGCGAGCAGGAGGTCCGGATCAAACCATTCCAAGGCCATACCTTTCAAGTACGACTGCGCAAAGGTAACTTTAGTGTGCCTGGTACGAAAAGCTCTGGCATGGTCCTGGAAATTAAGTTTAAGCTGCACTAGGAAAACCCGGAGCTTTCGGGGATTGGTCCTGTCAAACTGGTCGGGCTCTCGGACTTTAGTGCGGGGGGTAGGGTCGGAGGAAGGGCGATGGGAGGAATGAGCGAGGCTTTGGATGGCACTCGCCAATTGGATCAGAGCATCTGAGGGGACGTGCTCGATCTCTGGTTCTTCATCGGAGTCATCAGGGTAGAGGGCTTCTGCTGGAAAGTCTGGGTCATCATCAGAGGGTGGATCTGGGGGATCGCCTCTGGGGAAGTCCGGATCTCCAGCATCATCGTCGTCATAAAGGGCGGGGCCACCAAAGAGGAGACCTGCCAAGTTTTTGGACCCATCATAGTCTGGGATGACCATGATGCGTGCACCCGGAGTTGGAGACTCCTGGGACGGGGGAGGTTGTGAAGCAGAGGGTGTAGTACGACGAGCGGAGAAGCTCTGGAATTGGTTGACGAGTTTGGGACACCTCGCCAATTACTTCCAAAAGCATTCAAAAGGTTGTACCTAGGAGAGGCAGAGGGAGCAACTGAAGGAGCAGTGCCGATGGCACGAGTCTGGGATCTTGTGGTTCTTGTGGCCATGGCTGAGGGGACTATGACAAGCGTTGAGTTTAATATACTGTTAAGACCGGGTCAACTCCGAGGAACTCTGGGGTCTGGAGTTACCCAACGGAAGGACGTTGGCTTCACTGTATGTGAGCTGTAGAGTTGTCGTGCGGGACTACCGTGGACACGTGCGTCGGTAGGCCTCCCATACGTTGCCTTTACCCTGCCAGTCGGGCGTAAAGTCATCCAACATCGTCGTCATGTCACCTGCAGGAACCAGATTATGAACGGATAAACAAGTAACGCGACGAGTGCATGCCAGAAGAGTCTTGTAGCTTGAAGTTGGAAAACTGCAGATTCTCCCGAGGGGCAAGCACCGGAACTTCTGCTTTCGAGTTGATCGTAAAGTCCATGTTGAGCAGCTGCAAACAGGATCAACATCGCCTCCCAAGGGACATACAAGACCCGCATGCACCTTGCCTTGAAAACTTTCAAGGAGACCACGGAACCCAAGGGATCGGCGACCGCGCTGTGTCAACGTACGCTTTTTTGATGGGGACGGTAGACACTTCGCCGTCCTGGATGCACACAAGATCGATGGAAGGCAAGTGTCTCATCTGTCAATACTATCAGTGCTGATCCAACTCAAGCAGAACTAGTCGATCCAACCAGATACGTTCTCTGACGCAACTCCTCGCCGCTCAAAGCCCAAAACGGCGCAAGGTCCTCGACGACGACATCAAACTCGTCCACGAGCTTGAAGTCTTGTTCTTTTGAAAACTCTCACCAGTCGTCGAATCCCCGAGGTGGATCCCGACCATAGCGGCATTTATACTCGGCGAAAGCCTCGGAGTGTCTTGCTCTGTTTCGCGAGACGCTTGGTAAACGCGACTTTGGCATCGGCCATAAGGGTGGTGATGGGGTGCTCGGTGATTGTGCCAGTGCTCCTTGTGATCGCATAGTTGGATTATGTCCTCGCACGCTTGTGTGAACTAGCACTCATGTCTCTACGTCACAGAATGGTCAAGGCATCCTCGTAAACCGCTATGAACGTTGGGCAGAACCCTGAAGAAATCAGAGTGTAGCATGCTCCGTCGCCTTCTATCCAGTCTCCGGAAGACATCTACTGAGCACTGGATGGAATGGGATTCGATGGTGGCTGGTATGGGGTCACTGGAGCCGACTTCTCCGTCTACGCCATCGCTTTATCGAGGGGATC
>JBBPQL010000439.1:0-26046 GCA_038092515.1 Boletus subparvulus | reverse complement strand
GGACGAGTGGTTTGAGCAGTTCGTGAATCCAACCAAAAGTGTGTTTCAAATCCTAAGTACAAGGCTTTATAGTCCGGGTATACCCGAGACTGTCAAACTCAAGATAGCTGTCAAGTCCAAAGGAAACAAGTAAAAAGGGGTCAGGTACTGGGCCCGAGACCTGATGTCTCTAACCGGATGCTTTTGGTACTGGAGAGACCGATCGGAGGCTGATAGTACCAGAGAGACCGTGAAGCAGTAACATATTAACAATGTAAACTGAGTAGTCCAGACGCGCTTGGCATGGTCCAGTATAAACCGAGACTGGTCTTAGCAACTAAAAGGGGGTTCGGAGCGAATGGATAACAGTAAGGCAGTCAGGTGAAAGGTAAAAGAGGTGGAATATAAGCACAGAGACGTACGAGTCTCTACAGCGGGCAGGGCGATGGGGATATGAGCATGAATGTGAGAGTGCATAGCTTCTCAGCTCGAATCTTCGATGAAACAAGTCACGTGGTTGTGTCATGATCTGCCAAGTTGCATTGCATGTTCAGGCTCCGACTTATCTCCTTATCTGCCTACCACCATCATATACATACGTCCCCCTCCTTCTGCACCTTCCTCATCACCTTGAGCTCCTCAGATGAGTGATACATTTCTATTGAGTGTTCAAGATCACAGTTTCAATGAATTACAGATTTGGAGACTGGTTTGTGGGTGGATTCAATCGCAAGGGAACGGATGTAGCAGATTATGTAATTGGCCCCAAGTAAATACTGCTCTTGACAAGGCTTCTCACCACAAACTAACACAACGTGCCCGTGGCACCACTACCATCCACAACACGCACAAGGAGGACATGGAGGGCAATACAACAACAACAACAACAATGCCATTGACATGGTGCCATCAGGCACACACCCACGCCATTGCTACCACTCATCCCATCACACAATGTGCGAGGTAACGAGGGCAACCGTCAACCCAACTTTCACGCGATGCTACTACTAGTACCTCTACCCCCACGCACGCTGACAACAACTAGGATACCTATGTACCTTGTTGCAAACGTGCTCCATTGTACTAGGATACTATAGATCCTTTCAGAATATACTATATGTAACATTCCAATTGCCCAGTGGGATCTTGGGTATTGAGGATAATGTCAAATGCACTATATACATATCAATGTCCCGGACGATGAATTTCTGTTGACGGGACACTGTGGTTCGACGACAAGGACACTGATTTTTAGTCAATCGAATGTCCACTTCAGTGTCACGTTGGACATTAATCTTTAATGATGGACACTGATTTTTATATGACAAGGTCATTAACTATCGTCATATCGGACACTGAATTATAGCGACTTTGCTATTCACAGTGGTGAATTCTCCTAAACGGGATACTGAGTAGAATGTTACTATGATGCAGGTGAAAATGGCTGCATCTCACGGGTCATCTAGGTTGAAGTATGTGAGGAATTGTAAGAGGAGGTCACGCTCGATCAGGATGCACTTAGGATGCTTGGATGAGGCTGGGGCTAGACAAGATGCCCCTTCGAGGATGGAATGCAATTCATTCTGATTGATGTTCCAGGGTTGTCCATGGAGTAGGTGCCAGGCGTGTAGACCTGCTATGCAATTCGAAAGTGCTGAGCCCAAGTATGCGCCCGCACAACTGGTGACAAATGACGCTATGAGAGAGGAAGATGTGGGGCAACGATGGTCTTCGGAGACGTTATTGATGTCGCAGAACACATGAAAGATTAGTAGACCTGAGCCATATGTCTCCTTGGTTTTCTCAGTCCACGAGGCAGAGATAACGTCTAGGATGCGGTTGAGTTGGTTATCTAGAACATTTGAGATGTCGTCTGAGTTGGACTGGATGGATGGGGTTGGTGGGGAGTGAGTGGAGGGTTGAGATGGGGTCCACATACAGAGGCGGTCTTTGGCAAAGCAGTGTGGGCGAAGTAGCGATGCCTTCGGGTTGAGGTTCGGATTGTAGGGGTGGGGGGTGGAGCGGGAGGACGTAGCCGTGATGGAAGAGATGGTGTCTGATAGTGGGGAATTAAACCTCAGCTCCGGTAGGAGTTTGTGCGAGGGACTCCTGGATGAGGTCATTCTCGTGCTGGAGTTGCACCTGGGCTTGTTCCCTGGCTTTGCGGCGGTGTGCGGGTTGGGGGGGGCGGCTAGAAGGGACAGAGGGGTGAGGTTTCCGAGGTTGGCTGTTTGGAAGGTTGATGACATCGATGAGGAATGGGATAAGGGGGGGAGGGAGGGGAAGGTGCGGGAGGAGGAGGTCCCAGTGAGGGAAGATACCCCTGGAGGGTCCGTTGGCTGGGTTCATGGCGCTCGGTATGTATTCATTTGAATACATTGTTGGCTTCGTGGTTGCGGTGGCGGCCGTTCCACCAACCTTCGACGACGCCTGTGTTGTCTCCATAGACGAGAATATTTCCCCTCTGAGGGATGATGGAGTTGAGAGTGTGTACAAGTAATTTGAAGCCGACGGCTTCTGCCCATCCAATGTCATGGTTCGCTCCCCGGATTGTTTGCCATCCTGGGGTGAGCTTCCAGGCTCGCCATCATTGGCTGACGATGATTCTGATCCCCATACCAGATCTAGCATTGGAGAAGGCTAGGTGGTCAGTGAACAGTGAAGGGAATTTGATGGGGCGTTGTACGTCACTGCTTTTGAGGTGTTCCGTCCACCACAGTAAGTTGCCTGCAATCATTTTAACTGGGCAGTGTGGCATGAAGGGCCGGCTCAAGCATAGGCTGAGCATGCGCTCGAGTCCTATTAGGTATGCGTGGCCTCAAGGTAGTACTGAGGCTGCGTGAAGTAGTTTTCCGTAGAGCAACTGTACATCTTTTAGGACATGCGCACTGTGGCTATCCCATTCGCGAATCGCACGTAAGTATTTGTCGACCTTCCCAGATGTGAGTGAGACGATGCGGGCCTCTAGGTCCCATTTGAATCTGATGTAGATCGTTGAGGTGTTGAAAGGCTGGTCCTTGCTCAGCTCCCATGGGATGCCTAAGGCTTTTGAGACATCGTCTATGTCTTGTAGGTTGTACATGAATAAGCGGTCGTGAAGGGAGCGAGGGGAGTCATTTGACAGGTCCTTGATGGGCCTGGAACAGTCCTCATTAAATTCCTCATGAGTTCCTTCCTGCAGTTCCGATCCTGGGAACCAAATGCGGCTGCCCGATTGCCTCATGCATCCTGATGAGGCGATCTGATTCTGCCATTGGTCGTGCATGGTGTTGTAATAGGGTAGGGAGTCTCGTCTAATATGTACGAAGATATGGTCGTCGATCCATTTGTCGAGGGGGCCTATGTCTCGATATCTGAGTATCTTGGCTCCTGCGTCTGCTACCATGCCATACATGCCCGCTGAGGGGGTTGCTCTGAAGGCCATGCATGTGTCCACATAGAAACTGTCATCATCTGTGCGGACGACAGCTGAGGGCCATTGTGATTTGTGGAGTGGGATCATGCGATACGCCTCCACAACATCACGGGTTGCAGCTTCGGAGTTTGGGGGGAGACAAGAAATTAGTATGTAGGTATACTATAGAGAAAGTTCCCCATGTTGTCGGAAAATCATTTGCATTGATGAAGGAATTAATTGACAAGTTGGGGAATTGGAGGGAGGGGGAGAGCGGGTATGAGAACTTTTGTACTAGTCTAAATTTACCGAGACGGCCTGGTTTGGGAATGATCGAGATGGGGGAAGACTGGAATGGGCCAATTAGTGTGGACAATAGCGAGGTGGTGAATGGCCTGAGATATCTGTTTTTGGTTACTTCCTTATCTAAGGTTTTTATGAATTCGTTGCAATAAAGGGAAACAGATTCTTTATTGGGGGGAATTTGTACATGCGAAATGGGGGGAAAGTTTATGATAAAGCCATTACGAAAACCTGCCGGAATGTGGGAGAAATGTAGTAGTGGATCTGCTGCTCGCAGCACCGCTTCCCATGTGTCAGGTTTGTATGGGGTTGTTGGAAAGCGGGTCCTGTGCGCGAGGGCACTTGTGGGCTCCATGGGAAGGGGATCCACATCCTGAGCAGTGGTGGAGGGGGTGATGATGCGGGGGGCATCCATCGGGCCTTTGCCAAGAGGAGCATAACTGCTTGTTATCCTTCTTGCAGAGGATCCCAGGTCCTTTCCTGTATGAATACATCTCGTATTTGTTGTCCCATGTGCGGGCTGCCAAGCAGTGGTGGACGTTGTGTTTGTGTCTGCCAAGGCAGATGGAGCAGATGGAGAGGACAAAGGCAACAAAGTCTTGGGTGACAGCACGAAAGGAATGCTGTTTCTTTGAGATGTAATTGGCTGGGGGGCACGATGGTGAAACAGGGCATTTGGATTAACTCACCAACCTCGAGTGTGGGGGGCCTTGTATGGAGGACGCTGCTGCTATGAGAGAGTTCAATTGGTCTGAGAGTTGATTGTACCTCTCACTGATCTGTGCGTGAGATTGTTGGAATGAGTGTGCACATGTGACGGCATGGTCAGTGATGGGATTAGGGACATGTGTGGGGCAGTGATGTGGGAGGAGGAGCAGGCATGTGTAGGACAATGATGCATGGGGAGAGAGGTTGTATGCGGGGCAGTGACACAGGGTTGAGCATTTGGGGTAGCCCAGTAGACACAGGGTGTGATGGGGGTTCAGTTAGATTACGTGGTAAATAGTAGATTGTGTAATAATGTAGCTATTAGCGTTTGCTCGTGTTATATGGCGCTCGACATACCTCATGGAATATTTTGGCTTGTTGCTCGTCCACGGTGTCCTTGAGATCATTGAGCATATTGAGGAGTGTTGTTTCATTGATCTCCGAGAGGTTGAACGCTGAGGTAGAGCCAATGGTCTTGTGCCAGTTGAGACGTTGTTGGCCTTGATACACCAGGAGAGCTTTTTGCTGGCGGTGGATGTGTGAGGCGTGCCATGGGTGGGTCTCAATGTTCCTCCAGAAGGAGATGAACATGTTGACATGGGAGGGGTCCCAGCTGATTGACGCATGGCAGTGATCATGCGGATGGCCACCTGTCCAAACTGCTCGAAGGTGAGTTCCTCGTCGGGAATGGCTGTCAGTTTGCTATGCGCAGACATGGAAGGTATGAAGGAAGGGGTACCATTGTCTGCAGTGACAAGTGCTAGGGACGAGTCGTCAGGGATGTTGGCCTTAAGCCGATCTGCTGTGTCTAGTCCATTGTTCGTCCAGTACCACATCTTGATGAATTGGTGATTTTTCAGTTTGCGTAACACTGCGTGAGCGGGCACAATGACTGGCTCTGTGGGTACTGGTGCATCAAGGAGAATACATCAGCTTCTTGCTCCAAGAGTATGGACTGTCCAATTGCAATCCAATTAATCTCCCCACTGATCTGAAAATGCCTTTCAAGAATTCTTCTGCTTCTTACCCTAAAGTTGTGAACCTTTGTCCTTCTTACCTCAAGTTGATTGGGGAACTCATCTACCTCTCAGTCAACACACATCCCGATATCTCATATATCATCAATTCCCTCACCCAGTTCAATGCTGAACCATCACCTCGTCACTTCACAGCTGGTAAACAGGTCCTTCACTACCTAGCTGGAACACTCAATCACCAATTACACTATGGTGGTGAAATGGAGATGCCAGAACTGCACATATACATAGATGTAAGCTGGGCAAACGAGCTAGGCCATTACTCAGTATTGGAGTATGCCTGGTTCTATGCTGGTGGACCAATCTTGCATGTGTTGAAAAAGCAGACAACAGTGGCACTGTCCTCTACCAAAGTGGAATATATGGCGGTCACCCACATCATTCAGGAGAGTCTCTGGTTAAGGTCTCTTTTCTCTGAGCTTTCACTTCCATCCCAGGTTCCCATCATGATCTTTCTGGACAATACTGGTGCAATTGCTCTCTCCGCAGTGGCAAAATTTCACCAGCATACCAAGCACATAGACATACGATACCATTTTATTTGCAAGCATGTCGACAATGGCACCTTTCATTTATGTAATCTGGTTGCCTACCTACAAAAATGTTGCAGATATACTTATGAAGCCTCTACTGAGGCCCATTTTCTCCAAACTCTTGGTGGCCCTTGGTTTAGCAGCCTCCTGAAGGGGGTATGTTGAATGTTAAATCTACTTATCTTATTCACTCAGCCGCCCTACATCTTGTAGCATTTCATGCACCTCACTTGTCTTACCACATTCATCAAGTTATGTAATCTTGTAACACTAGGATGCATGTCACCCAGTCAACACTTTTCCTCAGTGCTCTCACACTGTCATGTTTGCTGAGGTATGTCAACCAGCTAGACCCATTGTTTCATACTCATAAGTACCTAATTATCTTGTCTAGCTCGATCAGCTTGTTACCCTCTGTATCAAAGATACCCTTCTCAATCTCAGTCATTTTGCCAGCTCCCTGCAGAGGTAGAGCAATCTTTAAGGTCTGGATCCTCCAGCCCAGCTGATCATGTCATCTCAGACAACTGCCCTTACCAGAGTGGTCTTGTTTCATTCCCAAAGAATGATGGTCAGGTATCCAACAATGTAAGGTTCTTGCTCACTCCAGCCTTTTCATCACTAACACCACTGGATGGTAATACAGGCCATGGATATGGATATGAGTGCCCCTCACCAGAGTACTCTTGCATTTTTTCCCAAGAGTGATGGTCAGGTATCCGACAATGTGAGGTGCTCACTTCAGCCTTTCCATTGCTAATGCTGCTGGACAGTAACACAGGCCATGGATACTACTCCAGTTCATAATGGCCCTTGTCCAGTAATCTATATCTACATATGTGCAAGATTGGCATCAATATGTTGGTGATCAAATGGAAGCCAGAGTAATCCAATCCCTCAGTGATGAAATTGAAGTCATTGTAAACAGGGCAGTCACATCGGTGTTGGAGGATTCAGGATGATGCTAGACTGATATAAAGACACACACCATCAGGAGGTATGTAGGTAGTAGATGGCAATGATTCATCACTTACCTAGTAATAGACTATTCTGCTGGCTGCATTGTGCTTCCTGGGAAATATCTGCTGGCAAGGTTTGACAAGTGTAGTCAGACTTGCTATACTGTGTATAATCTATTGTGGCTTTTCCTGACCTGTTGATATTGTGGGTATGTCTATCGTCCATGCTGATAAGCCCTGGCTCATGTACCCAGATCTGAAATCTGATGCTATGCTGGGGGTATTGGAAGAAATTAATTAGTCCATTTCTTTCATAACTATGTGTACAGTATTGCAGCATGTTTGTCACTCCCAAATGAAGACATGGAATGATGTTTGTGCACCCATACTGCCCACCATAGGTTGGATGTGCACAATGTTCTACATTAGTACTCAATCTTTTGGGGGCCTCCAAGATGTGGGTTTAAAAAATATCTCTAGTGAGGGGGTAGTGAGTATGGTGTGAGGCATTGTCAAATAGAGATACCCTCTGTCTGGTACTTGTCAATGTGTGACTCAAAGATATGTTTATGAGTGAAGTTCTGCAAATATTCATTCATTGGTGGAGTTGATACAGAACTAATAAAGGAAGTTGGGCCAGCTTGTCATGTTTTTGGGGCCAGGAAGATCAAAGAGACCAATAAATGTATCAAAGTCATCATGGCAGGGGTGTTGGTTGATGTTTTCATTCAGCCAGAAGTGAGGAAGAGGGAGCAGGGCCTTGTTCTCAGTCATGTCCCAATAGTCTATGGCATATTTTGGAGAATCAAGTCGGTGTTTGAAGTGACATACTTGTAGGGGTTGACAGTGACACAGGTGGAGAATCTGATGCTGTATAGATGGCATTGGTCATGAAGCGCTCGCAGAGACAGGTAGTGATTGCAGGTCTGGTTGCTGAACTGGTCAAAGACTGGCAACCGGACTGCAGTTGCAGTTGCATCTGGTTGCAATCAGTCCAGTTGCAGTTGCCTCTGAATCATGAGAAACGTAAGACTGGTCCTGAAACTGGTTGTGCCCCCCATTGGGTCCCCACTCAGGGGTACATCCCACAATTTCTCCAGGATTATAGCTATTTTACTCCATTTTCTATGACTCAAACCATGCTAATACCCCATAAAGTGACATATCTCCTGATTTCACTCATATAATTGGCTCCTGTGGTCCGAATCTCATGACCAAAGGGTCCATAGAAAGCTATTAGTATGTACTACAACCCGACGGAATTGTCTAAGGTGTGATTCCCACGCGATCACGTGGTAAAAGACCGGTCTTTCAGGACCGGTTGCAACTGGTTGCAACTGCATGAAAGACTATTGAGGACCAGTTGTTTCTGGTTCTGGCCGGTTCTGGTCCGGTCTGAGCTCATTTTAAAATGTTAGGCAACCGGTTTGGTCCGGTTGCCTGCCCGAAAAGGCAAAAGACCGGACCAGACCAGACCTTTAAACACTAGAGACAGATGCCAATGACATCATTGAGATGGAGGATAGGCTGGCAAGGTTGGTGGCAGTATGTTGGGATACAAGGGGCGTCATATACACCATGGAGGGGTTTGGAAGAGGGGTTGTACCAGTTTGGTTGGCAAAGGATATCACTGCCTGTACACAGTGAGATCCTCAATGCTGGATGGGGTGGGTGGAGACACTGACAATGCTAGGGTAGTGGGTGGCAGTGTCAACTTCTTTGTTGATGGCAGATATATGTGGGATAGGGAGCAGGACCCCTTGCATATCATATACTCGAACTTCCAAGTGTGACAGGATTGATATTGAGCTTCCATTCGAGGTACTGACACATTTCTCATCCCATCTGGTTGATCTCCAGGCTGAAACTGGAACATCCCTTGAGCAATGATGGACCATGATTTGTTGGAGTAAGTCTCGTGCAGATGACCTTGGAGGTGAGCATGAAGGCCAATGCAGACAAGTGATGTCCTGAAGATTCCCAAGTGATCAGAAAATGAGCCTTGAGGTGCTGCAAGGGAATGAGGGCAGAAAAGGTCACTGAGGAATGGGGCTTGGTCCTGTACAGAGCATATGCTATAAAATGCAGCAATTTGACCATTGAGTTGGACAAGGAAGGGGGGTACTCTGGAGGCTGAGATGAGAGGCATTGTGAGGTTGACCTGGATAGCAAAGGACTAGCAGATAGTGGACTGTGTCATGGTCAAGGGAGGTTGGCAGGATACTGGTATGGATGGTGTGGATGCAAAGTACTCATTGAGACACAAGCAGAGGCACGTGAAGTTAAATGTGCATGCTGCAAAAAATGGACAGCCAGATTATACTGAAGTGGTGTATTAGTATTGTAATCATTTCATTGAAGTTGAGATTGTATTGCACACAAGGGGCACCAAAAATCATGTGTTCACATTGCATGCTATCAAAATTGCACATTTGGTCACAAGCTAAATCACACTGATTTTTGGGGGGGTTGCAGTTCCATACAAGTACAGAAGGATATGATGTTTGTAGGGATGGAAAGGTATGAAATCAGTGAAGAGTGGCCAACTTTGTAGTGTTTGCCATTCCACCAGGAAAACCCAAAGTGGCAGTGAGGTGAACCATGAGTGGCAAAGTCACATGTTCCAAATTGCCAAACACTATTTATGGTTATTATGAGTTTCCCACTCATTCTTCTTTCTCTTCCACAACTACTTATGTATGTAGTGACTACTATACCACTGCACCCCACCAACCCTCCCTTTCTATAGGACATGTCGTTGATGTAGTAAGCTAGTAGCTTAGAAATTTAAGTAAGAGAAATTGAGGCTCCATAGCAACCCCAACTGGAATGGACCCCATAGACAATAATTAAACAGTGTAATTCTTGGGTTAATTGTATTGGGTACATTGGCTAGCCACAAAAACAATTCTGGGTATAGAACTAATGTCACCATTCTCCAACTGCAAGAGATATTGCTGATTTGTACTGTGCTCTAGTTTCAATTGCAACAAGTCGATCATGCTGTGTCCTGGTCTCACATCTGATGATTTTTTGTCTTCTGTCTTTGGATATCAGCTCATTTCTCTTTCCCGTGCCTCATCAATGCTGGCCTTTGTGGAGTATCTATTGATGTTCATCCTTTTGTTTGTTCTGTCCTTGCCCTTTTTGATTAGGTGCCCATCAACCTTTCTCCTTCCTTCCCATTATTTATAGTGATATGATCTATCATCTACCATCCAATCCAATATTCGATCATGGATAACATTTCAGTTGCCACCCTCTCTCACATTTTGATCCTTTTCTAGTGGTCCTTGACATAAGTGAATTGTATCTGATCCCTGTTTGGTACTCCAGTACTTATGTGTATGTGTCAGTCATTCTCTAAACTACCCAGACATGGTGTCACCACTCTTGGATCTCAAGAGGTAACACTCTTCCAATACATTTGTTACCCACTGATGATGCATCCAGACTTTGAAGCAGAAAAGGGTTGAGGACCCTTATGATTTATCACCTACAAAGTGACTCACAACTATTCTTGTATGTTTGATTTCATATTCTTCTCTGAAAATAAATACTCATGTAGAGCTTATAACAGCAGAGGGATGAACACCCCTTGATAACACCCACTAAGCTGCTTGTGTTCACAAGCCCTAAGCAGGAGAGAGACAAAGAACACTTGGTATTCCCTCCTGCAATTGATGAAGATCAGGTAAGCTTTTTATATGGGCCTTTTCCATCCTTGCATTGATGAGTTCAAAGCAGACCATTGAACTCTTGGGGCCACTGCACATAGACATACATCGCCCCATTGATGTACTTGTATCTGACTCCAGCATGGGAGGAATCAAACACAAGAGAGAAGAGGACAGCTTATCTTCCAAATCACCCCCCATCAAGTACTTGATCCAGGAAGAACACAAGGTCACTGGATCATCCTCAGTCTTAATATTTGTCCTCCCAAATAAGCTTCTAAACCTATACAATATCATTCACCTTCTGGGTGTCAGAGACCTTCATATTAATACCCAGGTTTTGTCTATCCTGAAAATTATCTCCACTCCATGTTATCTCAAAGTCCTCAACTTTGCACCATATGGTGGCCTATGGACCAGTGTTGGCCAAGATAATATTGCAGCCCTAATGGTCTGGAGATGCATGGTTGATTTCGTGATTCCACAGCACCTCTATTGCACCTTTGTTGATCCTGAGGATCATCACCTACAAGTTCTGGAAGTGTTTTTCCAGGTACTGCAATGTGCAAATATCCCAGTTGTGTATATTTCACTCTATGGTGATAGTGTTCCAGCAAAGACAGCATCACTCCTTATCACTATCAAGGCATCCGGATGCCTGGAGATATCGTTCTCTGCCTACTCAAACCCAACCATGGCCCCCATCACATCATTCCCAAAGCAGTCAAATATGATACCAAGTGGGCTCCAATCCTTCTCATCTGATTGCAATATCATCCTTTTTCCCCCCCCTATCATCTCTTTCACCATGTCAATGCTCCTCTGTTCACCACTCAAGTAGTTGATACTGAAAGATGTGGGTCTTGCCTTGGCCATGTGGAGAAACTTACTTCAAACTTTGAACTTGCCCTTGATGGAGACCAGGATGTTATTGTGAGTGCCATGCACCACTGTTGTGCTCAACTAACGTGCTTCCAGAAATACTGTGCACCATGGATGGTGTCATTCCTGGATGTTACAACACTGATGTTGGTGCCAGGATCTGCAACCCACTCAGAAATGGAGATTGCAGATATACAGAATATGTTTGTAGATGCAGTGAATAGAGATAATCTTACAATCAAGATATTATAGTTTTAATCAATCAATCAATCAATCAACCTACCTACTATTATATATGTTCTATGAACTTTACATAGCTACATATTTACAAGAGACATAAGACATCAATTTGCTATCTTCATGCTCTGCATCCGAGTCACCATTGTCAGTACTCATGTCTTCTGCCCAAATGAGCCCAGCATAGTCTCCAGGTTACAATTGACAGGGTCATCAAGATGTGTGGTGTATTTCTGCAATACCAATGCTGCTTGAAGAGCCTTGTTTCATGTTGGAACTAGATTAGTGGATGCATTGTCAATTTATCGACCATACACTCTTTGTCCACCAAGTTCCCAGCACCATCCAGCCACTCCTTATCAGCTGCTTCTGAAAGCTGATTAGCCTTCAATGCCACCTCAAGTGCAGCTTTTGGGTCATGTGAACAGTTTTCATAATGTTGGAGAAGCAAGGGGACCAATGTTTCAGGTTTTTGTGACATGGATTATATAAATTTCCTTATTTAGTAATTATGTCACGGTTATCTATGGTTATCACCCTGAAAATGGTATGGGTTATGGATTATGGGTTATGGTTACAAAATTCCTGCATACCAACATGGGAAATCAAAAAATATATGGGTTATGAGGGAGTATGGGTTATCTATGGTATGGGTTATGAGAGAGTCAACTGTATAGGGGAATAAGGACATTCAGAGTAGAAAACCAGTGTCATTTTGAGGCCATTTTGAAAATTGTTTTTGAACTGGTTTTGGGAGCATGGGGAACACTGAAAACCATTTTCACCTTTGACTTACCTCATTTTGGCAGGTTTTCAAGTCGTTTTCGAGTGCTCAATCTGCAAGCAACAGCATCAGAGTTTTAATGGTTCATCCTCACAATGCCCTCCCAGTCCTGGCACCAATGCACTGCAGATGTGCTGATACACTATCTAGCTTCTATAATTGCTGAATCTCATGCTCATGATGACAACAATACCAGGTAGCATTGTCATGGAAAGGGGTTGATCAATAGGTCAACCAAATTTGAGCTCTGATTCGGCAAAACGGCACATCAACCAAGCAAGACCAAGAAAGTCAATGTTGATGTAAGGTTAGGGTTACAATGTTCAGAATGTATGCAGATATGTACTTTGTCAGTGTGAACAATTGATGGAAAAGATTATGTAGTGCGAACAAAAAAGAATACACAAGGAAATCGAACTCATGACTTCCAAAAGTAGCAAATGAAGCATTAACCACTAGGCCACAGGTCCACTGGCTTGGTTGCTTCATTTGTGTTATATGGGTAGTTGCACATAATGTCAGCACATATTTGCCAATGAAGCCAGCCCACTCATTTCTATCGAGTATACAAAATGCATTACATTTTTCCTAGGCCATGCATAACTATTCATATAACACAAATGAAGCAGTTATGTAAAGTAGTGGCCTTGTGGCCTAGTCATTAATGCTCCATTTGCTACTTTTGGTAGTCATGAGTTCAATTTCCTTGTGTGTCCTTTTTTGTTCGCACTTTTCCATCAATTGTTCACACCATGTGACCACATGCCTGAGTGAGTCTGTGGCGGATTGGTCATGCACAGGGGTCGTGGCGAGCCAAGAAGCTCCCAAGGGGCTACTGGTCAGAGTGGGAACCTTGACCAAAGATGGTAGTGTACACTTGACTACACAATTATGTACATTCTGTACTCTATAACCCTAACCCTACATACACATGTGACCTCAATTGGTCGTTTTGCCGTTTTGCTGAGTCAGGGTTTGAACTTGGTTGACCAATCAACCAATCAACCCCTGCGCATGATGGTGCTCCCGAGTCTGTCAGGTTGACGTATTTCAAACTCAGTCTGACATGCCAAGGCTTAGTGCCGAAATTGAGGCAAAATCAAGCTGATATTCTAGGCTAACTAAGGTTATGCAGTTTTCCTAGAATGTAGTCTGTGCATGAGTCAGCGAGGTGGTGCGCATTTCTTGCTTCCTCCTACCTTGCGACTTCGTAGTGTAGCCCCAGCTTACAGCTACTTGATCCCATTCTTTCTTGCATCTTTTCTCATTCTTCATCGCATCCTGTCCCAGCATGCCAATTCAGCTCCACAATGACAATGAGCCAGACTTCGAAGGTCCAACTTTTGAACATGAACGTCAAGACCTGATCAACGCCGGTCTTATGGCTGCTCTTGCAATCACATCGCTGCAGACCATTCACCGCACAAACCAGTGGAAAAAGCTGATTGCCCAGGAAAGAGAAAGACAAGAAGCTCTCGTCACCCAAGCGGAAGAGGAAGAACGAGCAGACCTACTTCGTCAACAACAAGAGGAAGATGAAGAACAAGCGCTTTGAGAAGAGCGCAAGAAGAACAAAACCAAGTACGCCGCAATTCCCAACAACCCCATAGCTGTCTGGTTTTCCTGTCTCGCTTGAATTGTACTCCCAGATACTTTGCCACTGGACCTAGGTCCTTGATGCCAAATTGCTCTGCAATCCTCCATTTCACCTTCTCAAGGAATGGACACAAGTTGGATACCCCTATACCATCATTGACATGCCACCCGATCAGGCATTTGACCTTGCAGGACAGGTGTTGGTTATGGGGCTGGTAATGCCTGTGATGACATCATCTTCACCATTATAGTAAAACAGAGCACGATCCGAGCTGGTGAAGACAAACCCTAAGTCCAACATCACAAAACACACCTGCTTATACCACTTGAGTGTTGATTGTTTCAGTCCATAGATGCTATGCAGCATAAGCCAGATGACCTTTCTCCAATCACCCTGCTTGAAGCCCTTGGGCTGGCACATATAGATCTCTTCTTTGAGCATGCCCCAGAGGAAGGCTCTTTTTGCATCAAAAGTTATTTCCATCATTGTGACAGCCAAGTGTTATGCGAGACATACTCTTGTAGGTCGAAGTGGAACAAATGTTGTCTCGAGGGAGGTACTCATGAAGAGACGCTACTTCCTCAAGTAACAACTAAGAAAGGATCAAGTTGAAGGGAGTTCGAGTGTCTTAGGTCAAAAGCCGATTGCTCTTGGACTCAAGAGAATGCTGAATTGCGTAGATCAAGAATGAGGAGTATGGTACATGTGGCAGACTACTTATAGCATATGTAGGACACATAAGTGTAGAAGGCTATGGAACAAGCAGGAATGTAATAAGTAAGCAGGAACACATATCTGATACGATAGAATCAGATAGTAAGACGAAGGCTGTCCACAGATAAGAACAAGACAGTAAGCAACAATGAGTAAGAGATAACACCCCGTCCGGTAATAGGAAAAGAAGAACAGCGTGGGGTTATAGTTCGATGAACGCAGTGTTAGAAGAGTCCAAAAGGATTAGACAATGAATCCAATCATACGAACACATACCAAAGAGAAGATGGGTTTGATGGTAAAAAGAGAACAGAAAGATACCATTGGTTAGGAGACAAACTTTAACATTACCCCCCTCGTACAATCGAACTCCAGAAGAACGCAAACGTTGCGTCGAGAAGAAACTTTGCTTCCACTGCCGGAAATGTGGCCATCTCAGTACCGCCTGCACGTCCTTCGCTCAAAAGGGCAACCAAAAGGTACAAAAGGTCAGCAGCGAGGAATTGCCAAAGCTGGAAGAAATCGATGATGATGATGAAGAGGAAGTGGTGGGAAAGATTTCGTTCAAACCCTTGGATTTTTAAACAGGAAGTGTTCCCCAATGCAAACCCTTCCTTCCGTGTCGTGTGCGAATGTATTTGTAAAGTCATCACCTACTATGCAAATCCCAGTTCAACTCATCACTCCTTCGCCACAATGAAAGCCGTTGACACCAGAGCCCTCATCGACAGCGGGGCAAGCATCTCTTGCATCAACTGGGGGTTTGTTAGAAAACACAAACTCCCTACCCAATGTCTGAAAACCCCAATACAAGCCAGGAACGCGGACAACTCCATTAACTCCAAAGGGGTAATCCAGTTCTCCACTACTTTGTTCCTTGATGTCGGAGGGATAGCCCGACGAATCACCTTCCACGTTCTTAGTCTAGGAAACGAGAATGTAATCCTAGGACTCCCTTGGTTAAAAGAAGTCAACCCCATGATCAACTGGGTCGAAAGGACCCTTTCCATCAAGGAAACCCTCGACCAATCCCAGGAACTTTTCTGTTCCTTCTCTGTGACACCAAACGACATGAATCTCGTTTCGTCCGTCCCTCTGTGAAACGCCCACATCACACCAACGTCAATGCCATCGTTGACCAACACCTCGTTGCATACAACGATTGGGAAACGGAGAACGAATACATTGTCCGTGCCCGACAAAACCACGCCATCCACCGGAATCCGATGCGGATCTCGCTTCATCCCAGCAGGATCCCCGATCATTGCCAAACTCACCACCGCCACTGAACTCGCCGCTGCAGCTGAGAAATCAAAACACAAAACCACTCTCCCCTCGGAATACTCCTCATTCGCCTCCATATTCTCGAAAGAAGCCACCGACCACGTCCCTCCTTCCCGGCCTTATGACCACGAGATCAACCTCGACGAAGCCTTTACCCCAAAAATTGGGAAGGTATACCCTCTCTCTCCTGACGAACGGAAAGCCACCGAAGACTTCCTAGACGAAAACCTTGCTTCCGGAAAGATTCGTCCATCCAATTCACCACAAGCATCTCCCTTCTTCTTCATCAAAAAGAAGGATGGAGGACTTCATCCCTGCCAGGACTACCGCTATGTCAACGAGCACACCATCCGCGACGCTTATCCCCTTCCCCTTATCTCCGACCTCATCGACAAACTACGAGATGCCAAGGTCTTTACCAAGTTCGACATTTGTTGGGGATATAACAACGTATGAATCAAAGACGGCCATCAATGGAAGGCGGCCTTTGTCACCCACAAGGGGTTATTCGAACCCACAGTCATGTTCTTCGGGCTCACCAACTCCCCTGCCACCTTTCAAAGATTCATGAACGACTCCTTTCGCGATATGATCGCTGAAGGATGGCTTGTCATCTACATGGACGATCTCCTGATCTACTCCCCCAACACCACCCTCCACGAAGAACGAACCAAACACATTCTACAACGCATGACCGAGCTGGACCTCCACTTGAAACTTGAAAAATGCAAGTTTGCCACTGACGAAGTCGAATACCTTGGAATGATCGTGAAACCAGGGCAGCTGGCCATGGACCCCATCAAGCTTGACGGCATTGCCAGCTGGCCTATCCCGACCAAAGTCAAGGATGTATGCTCTTTCCTTGGCTTTGCTAACTTTTATCATCGATTCATCCCTGACTACTCCAACATCGCCCGCCCTCTCATCGACCTCACCAAAAAGAACTTGACGTGGAACTGGTCCCCCTCTTGCCAGTCCGCCTTTGAGGCCCTGAAACGCCTATTCCTATCCAAGCCCGTGCTCCATCTCCCCAACCTCTCCGCCCCCTTTGCCATCGCTACCGACGCTTCGAAATACGCGTCTGGTGCCATCCTTCTCCAAACTGATTCCAATGGAGACTGGCATCCCTGCTCCTACCTCTCCCAGTTGTTCTCCCCTGCAGAACGAAACTACGACATCTACGATCGCGAACTCCTCGCCATCATCCATGCCCTAAAGTCATGGCGACATTACCTTCATGGTTCCCCCTTCCCAGTACAGGTCTTTACGGATCACAAGAATCTGACTTACTTTAGGCAACCCCAAGCACTCAACCGCCGCCAGGCATGGTGGCTGATTGACCTCGCCGACTTTGATCTCAAAATGATCCATGTCCCCAGAAAGCTACTTGCCGGACCCGATGCCCTCTCCTGCTGGCCCGACCTTCTTCCTGCTGACGATGATGATAACACCGGAGTCACCTTACTCCCACCTTCCCTCTTTGTTAACCTCATCGACACGGCTCTGCACCAGCGTATTGAGTCAGCTTCCACCGGTGACCCTCTTGTCTTGCAAGCGCTTCAGTCCATGCATGAGGACATTCCACTCCCATTTCGCTCTCACCTCGCTGACTGGCAGGTGGAGGCCAGCATTCTAACCTACAAGGGCCGTGTTTACGTCCCCGCTGACGACTCCCTTCGCCGTGCCATCCTCGCACGCTGCCATGATCACGAATCCGCCAGACACCCTGGTTTCCTCAAAACCCACCAGCTTGTCGCTGCCGAATTCTGGTGGCCTGGCCTGGCCTCCTTTGTCCGCCGCTATGTCGAGGGCTGTGCTAAATGCCAGCAAAACAAAACCAACACTCATCCTACCGCCCCACCGCTCTCCCCGATCAAATCCTCCGCTTCCCGCCCCTTCCAGCAGATCTCCTGTGATTTAATCACGGATCTCCCTGTCTCCATGGGCTTTGACTCTCTCCTGGTCGTGGTCGACCATGGGCTTACTAAGGGGGTAATTCTCTGCCCTACTAAGAAAACCATCACTGCCGAAGGGATCGCCTCCCTTTTCTTCCACAAAGTTTTCCTCCGCTTCGGTCTTTACGACAAAGTCATCTCTGACTGCGGTCCTCAGTTCGCCTCCTCCTTCGCTCGAGAACTAGGAAAACTCCTCAAATACAACCTTTCCCTCTCCACCACCTATCATCCACCAACTGATGGAGAGACTGAACGAGTAAATCAGGAAGTCGAAACCTATCTTCGCATATTCTGCAGAAGTAACCCTGGATCTTGGGCTGAAAACATTTCCCATGCAGAATTCACGCACAATCACCACCCACATTCTGTAATGAACCAATCCCCGTTCTATCTAATGACGGGATATGAACCCCGCGCCCTTCCTTTGGTAATCTCCGACACTGCCATTCCTGCCATAGAAACCCGCCTAAAGACCCTCTCTGCTGCTCGCAACGAGGCTTTAGCTGCTCATGAGTTGGCCCAACAAGTTATGGCTGCCCGAACTTGCCGCTCCTTTATTCCATTCAAACTCAGAGATAAAGTTTGACTTGAAGCCAGGAACTTGAAGTGTCTCATCATCAACCCTAAATTCGCCCCGAAACGAGAAGGACCCTTCTCTATCACAAAAGTCCTATCCCCCATCGTTTACCAACTCCGTCTACCGAAGACCTGGAGGATCCATCTGGTCTTCCATGCTTCCCTGTTATCTCCTTATCGCGAAAACGAGGTCCACGGCCAGAACTTCCCTGTGCCTCCCCCTGACCTTATCAACAGAGAAGAGGAATATGAAATCGAGAAGATCATATGCCACCGTGGAACTCCATCCTCCCGTTCCTTCCTGATCCGATGGAAGGGATATTCTGCCAAAGAAGACTCTTGGGTCCCTGAGCGGGATCTGAAACATGCCAAGTCCGCCCTCACTTCATATAAAAAGCTCCACCTGTCCGTCTTTCATTCCCCATCCTCCTCTTAACCAAACCACAACCATCAAAAACATGTCTTTCAATGCGTCCTCAGTTTCTACTGTGTCCTCTCTCGCCTCAAGTGTACCTTCTCCTCCTCGGTCTCCTTCTCCTTCCTCTACCCAATCAAATGCTGGTTGGGGATCTTCGGATATCCCTAACAACCCTGCTTCTCCTCCTCATTGCATGGAACCCTCTACAACTCCCTCCGTAGACCCCTCCCCTATCCTCTCTGTCGACGTTCCCCTTCATGCTCACCGCCTTCATAACGGCACCATGGGAGTAGACGAAAAAGACACCTTACATTCCCTCCTTTTCTCTCCCCATATCCATCGTGCCTTGGAATCCCACTTAGATGACAACTCCCCACTCTGGAGCATCACGCGAATCTATCTTCAGAATCAACGACTGCGAACCCTCCTTGACCTCGCCTCCTCCCCCAGCAGCATAGGCCGTCACTGCAACACCCTTCGTCTTATCCAAGAGACCATTCAGGACGACCTATTCTTCCTTTTCTACCAACTTGAGATGCCTGACTTCACCGCTGACATAGAACAATATGTCAATGAGATGACTGCAGCAACCAATCCGCAAACATCCCCCTCCGCTTCTTCTTCTCCCCTCACGGCTGCCATTGAATTGGCAATCCAACGAGCTGAGCTCAGACATGAGGTCCAGACCACCGGCACCCTACACGGGGTTCCTATTGACACCCCTCTCCCTCGCAACCATCCACGCTATCATGAGACGTGCTTTGAGTGTCACCACCTTGGACATATCCGCGTTAACTGCCAGTGGTATGTTTGCCCTGTGTGTAAAGTCAATCGACCAGGACACCCGCAGCATCGCTGCCCACTTAACCATCGTACTTCACGGCCCTCCTCCTCGTCCTCCTCTTCATCCTCATCCCGTCCTCGCCCTATTCCCCCTCCTCGCTCTCAAAGGATGGTCCCAGAGAATTCCAGACATTCCCGTTGTCGGTCCCGTGCCCCGTCCCCTCCTCGTTCCCCTTCTCCAAGGGAAGACTTTGACTATGACGATGTTGCTATCTCCAACATGACCGGGTCCCCAGTGGGATCGTATGCGTACTTTTGACTAGCCCCCTTTATTCGTTATCCTTCTCCAGTGTTTCAGGTCTAGCGAGGGGGTAATGTTACGATTCTTTCTTTTCTTTCACTCAGTGCTCGTCTCGGACTCGCTTCCTCCTATCTCAACTTCTTACCATTCCTTCAGAATGCCTTCCACCTAAACACAGCTTCCCTTCTACGTGCTGTGCATGGTTCCGTTGTCCCGTTCCCACTTACTTCCTATGGACGTCTTCCTTCCCACATGCATTGCCTCAATGCAGCCTTATCCCCACCTATCATACAGCCAGGCTTTCCGCTTATATCCATCTCAGCCTAGGTACCACGAACACTGCTTGGTCTGTGCGCTGTATGCCCACTTATTTAAACAACGACTCGTCATGTATTTCCTTTAACTTTAATCTACTTGATTCTCCCTTGTCACTGGATCTCTCTGAGTCTTTGCACTACTCTTGAGTGTGCGCTCCCTTGAAACCTTTGTCCTTGAACTCCCTAAAGCAGCCGTTGTTGCTAGGAGTTGCTGTGGAAGCCCCCAGCATCCTTTGCTCTTGAAGACGCCCTTCAAGAACCCTTGAACCCTTGTCTCTTCAAGTCTACATTTGCCTCTACCCGAGTCAAGCGTAACATGTTGCACCACGAGATCAGCGGAACTGATAATGAATTCTGCCTGAGCTACATACTTCCTACCCGGCTCCCCATCCCTGGAACCGAACCAGATAAGGCAAGGATCACCCTCCCCACTGTCACACTACCCAACGATGCGCGTTCCATCCGATCCCCTGTTCCCTACGCTGTCTTCACGCGTTATGAGTACCTGGGTCCCTTCCTCCCTCATTCTGTGGTTCACCCCGGCCCTCTCCTACCCCGTCCTCTCCATGCTCCTCCACCACCAGCTCCCACACCATCCGATGAGACCTCGTCCCCCTTAGCCCTCCTCGTCCAAGCGTGCAGCCTAAGCTGCCAGCTCACTCGTCTCCAAGATGAGGAAGCTGCTGAGGCCCGGGACGCTTTCCCCCACAAGACGCCTCTCCAGAAGGAACTCGAGGCCACCATAAGGTCAATCCCTACCGCGCTCAGTCCCCACTCACAACTCCCTACCCCCTCCCTATCAGCCAAGCGCGCTGTCGAGCACCGCACATACGTACCTGCCCCCTCCTTGTCCTCTGACAGCATCGGTAGCTCTGATACCGACACGGACTGCCACGGAACAGAGGACGAAGAGACCGATTCGGGCTGGGAATCGGACAGGTCCGACTACCCCCCCCCTCACAGTAATCCAGCTGCCTTCACCACCGCCATCGGGCGGCGGGAACCCTTCAACCTTCGCCCCACCCGGGACTTTGATCCCAATGAGGCACACCTGCGGTCCAACGCCCGCATGGGCCCCCTTCCATTTACAGACGGATACTTTGACGGCACATCCTGCTATAACGCAACAGGTAACTATTATACTACTCGTTTCCAGCCACCCCAGGAGCACAACGGCGACTATCACCCCCTTCCCTTCGATGGAGGGTTCTCAGAGAACTATGTCAATGCCGCCATCTATTACGCCAAGTGCCTACACAAGAACCTTAAGGCGTACCAACGCCTCCTATGCGACAAGGACGGGACGGTACGAAGTGACATGCTAACTTCCTACCCTCCTTCCATCTATTTCGGCAGGACTGCCGCCTATGAGCTCCATGTGTACCGTGCCGACACAGACTATCATGTGCGCATTGAAGACCTGCGCCGGTTCCGTGCTGACATATACAATTTCCTTCATGCACTCCACGCCATCCTCACTCCAGAGCAGAGTGCAGAGTGTATGAAGTCGGATATGCTCCTCCTCGCCTTTGATGGAGTTACCAGTGCCCCGGTGTTCATACCCGGGGGGAATTCTTCCAGCAGCGCGCGCCCAGTGCCAACCCCTTCCTCACCCTCGAAGAGACCGGATTTGCCCGGAGCGCCTGCGGGCTCTTGCGGTTCTACGGCGAGCTTGCGCTCACCGATATTACTGATCAAGTATTGGAACTGACCCTCCTAGACGAGGACCTCATCACCCAGCTACTCCATCAGTACCTACTCGACGACCCCACCAGCTTTGAGGGTAGCCATGCATGCAGCACCCGCCACCTTTGCGAAGAAGCCAAATGGCTCTGCAGCAAGCAAGATCACTTCTATTGGCACTACAGCGATACCGATACCGCGCCGCCTCCCGCTGTACCCCCCATTTTATTTACCTTACCGCACGCATTTACTAACTAAATTACGCTAACCGTTCCTGTTTTGCGCTCATGTAGGCCGCTTCTTACGTTGTATAACAATTTTTGGAAAAACTGGGTTGCCTCGAGCACCCTTTCCTTGTTTTTTTTTTTTTCTCCTTGCCTCGTTGACTGATGTACTACCGCTACTCGAGCTTACCCGATTCAACCTATGTGCCATCTTCCTCGTCTTGTGTACGAATGCCTGTTACCGCCCCAAATCGGGTGATGCCTTTCTCTTCCTTTCGTCGACCTATGTCTAACCTACCCCCATCTCAATTGAGCTGATACCCTTTACCACCCCAAGACGGGCGATGATTCTCCTTCAGAGTACGATAACTAGTTTATGATCCATTGTATGAATACCAGCTACGACTGGATGTACTGCCTGTACGTACGTACGAATGTATCCGGCGTGTTGGCAGCGCCGGAAAATGCTCGATGAATGCAATGTGTGTACAAAAGATGCCTAGGATCAAATCCCCTGAGATTAAATAGCTACCCTAAGGCTGAGTACACTTATATGCTAGAGCAACCTGCTAGGTAACTACCTAAGTGACTGAATGACATTGTACAAGGGACAACATACCCAGCTGCACTTACGAACTGACACGAGTGGTCTAGGCTATTGAGCCGGGAGCCCCTGAATTTTAACATAAGCAAGGGTGATTGCTATCCCAATCTGGCATGCCCCTTACGCCCTTGTCAATACTGTGGATCAGCCCATCCCCGAATAGGATAAGCATGAAGAAACCGTGCACGACTTCATTTCATCCACAGCTTTGCGCTCAAGAATGCTGCGCCACCCTTACGAAAGACTTACATGACTCACCTCTTCCCCTATGCTATAAAGGAAGCACCCCAGCCCTATGACATCCCTCGGGGTGGACACCACCCCCCCAACGACTGCCAGCGGGCTATGGTGCGCCCACAGCTCCCCCTCCTCTCTCACCAACTAACACATGGTTTCTGTTATGCTTGACTCAGGTAGATGCAAACATAGACTTGAAAAGACAAGGGTTCAAGGATTCTTGAAGGATGTCTTCAAGGGCAAAGGATGCTGGGGCTTCTGCAGCAACTCCTAGCAACGATCGGTTGCTTTGAGAGTTCAAGGACGAAGGTTACAAGGGAGCGCACACTCGAGAGTAGTGCGAAGACTCAGAGAGATCCAGTGACAAGGGAGAATCAAGTAGATTAAAGTTAAAGGAAATACATGATGAGTCATCATTTAAATATGTGGGCATACAGCACACAGACCAAGCAGTGTTCGTGGTACCTAGGCTGAGACGGATATAAACGGAAAGCCTGGCTGCGCAATAGGTGGGGATAAAACTGCATTGAAGCAGTGCATGTGGGAAGGAAGACGTCTGTAGAAAGTAAGTGGGAACGGGACAATGGAACCATGCACAGCACATAAAAGGGAAGCTGCATTTAGGTGGAAGGCATTCCGAAGGAACGGTAAGAAGTCAAGATAAGAGGAAGCGAGTCCGAGACGAGCGCTAAGTAAAAGAAAAGAAAGAATCGTAACATTACCCCCTCGCTAGACCTGAAACACTGGAGAAGGATAACGAATAAAGGGGGCTAGTCAAAAGTAAGCATAAGATCCTACTGGGGACCTGGTCATGTTGGAGATAGCCACATCGTCACAATCAAAGTCTTCCCTTGGAGAAGGGGATTGAGGAGGGGACGGGGCAAGGGATCGACGACGGGAACGCCTGGAGTTCTCCGGAACCATTCTTTGAGAGCGAGGAGGGGGAATAGGGCGAGGATGGGATGAGGATGAAGAGGAGGACGAGGAGGAGGGCCGTGAGGTACGATGGTTAAGTGGGCAGCAATGCTGCGGGTGTCCTGGTTGATTGACTTTACACACAGGGAAAACATACCACTGGCAGTTAATGCGGATATGTCTGAGGTGGTGACACTCAAAGCATGTCTCGTGATAGCGTGGATGGTTGCGAGGGAGAGGGGCATCAATAGGAACCCCGTGTAGGGTGCCGGTGGTCTGGACCTCATGTCTGAGCTCAGCTTGTTGGATTGCCAATTCGATGGCGGCCGTGAGGGGGGATGAAGAAGCGGAGGGGGATGTTTGCGGATTGGTTGCCGCAGTCATCTCATTGACATATCGTTCTATGTCTGCAGCAAAGTCAGGCATCTCGAGTTGGTAGAAAAGGGAGAATAGATCGTCTTGAATGGTCTTTTGGATAAGACAAAGGGTGTTGCAGCGGCAGCCTATGCTGCTGGGGGAGGAGGCGAGGTCGAGGAGGGTTCGCAGTCGTTGATTCTGAAGATAGATTCACGTGATGCTCCAGAGTGGGGAGTTGTCGTCTAAGTGGGATTCCAAGGCACAATGAATGTGGGGAGAGAAAAGGAGAGAATGTAAGGCGTCTTTTTCGTCTACTCCCATGGTGCCGTTATGAAGGCGGTGAGCATGAAGGGAAACGTCGATGGAGAGGATAGAGGAGGGGTTTACGGAGGGAGTCATAGAGGGTTCCATGCAAGGAGGAGGAGAAGCAGGGTTGTTAGGGATATCCGAAGATCCCCAACCAGTGTTTGATCGGGTAGAGGAAGGAGAAGGAGCCCGAGGAGGAGAAGGTACACTCGAGGCGAGAGAGGACACAGTAGAAACTGAGGACGCATTGAAAGACATGTTTTTTGATGGTTGTGGTTTGGTTAAGAGGAGGATGGGGAATGAAAGACGGATGGGTGGAGTCTTTTATATGAAGCGAGGGCGGTCTTGGCATGTTTCAGATCCCGCTCAGGGACCCAAGAGTCTTCTTCGGCAGAATATCCCTTCCATCGGATCAGGAAGGAACGGGAGGACAGGGTTCCGCGGTGGCATATGACCTTCTCAATTTTGTATTCCTCTTCTCCGTTGATAAGGTCAGGGGGGGGCACAGGGAAGTTCCGGCCGTGGACCTTGTTTTTGCGATAAGGAGATAACAGGGAAGCATGGAAGACCGGATGGATCCTCCAGGTCTTCGGTAGACGGAGTTGGTAAACAATGGGGGATAGGACTTTCGTGATAGAGAAGGGCCCTTCTCGTTTCGGGGTGAACTTGGGGTTGATGATGAGATGCTTCAAGTTCTTGGCTTTGAGCCAAACTTTGTCTCCGAGTTTGAATGGAATAAAGGAGCGGCGGGTTCGGGTAGCCATAACTTGTCGGGCCAACTCATGAGCAGCTAAAGCCTTGTTGCGAGCAGCAGAGAGGGTCTTTAGGTGGGTTTCTATGGCAGGAATGGCCATGTCGGAGATTACCGAAGGAAGGGCACGGGGTTCATATCCCATCATTAGATAGAACGGAGATTGGTTCATTACGGAATGTGGGCGGTGATTGTGCGCGAATTCAGCATGGGAAATGTTTTCAGCCCAAGATCCAGGGTTACTTCCGCAGAATATGCGAAGATAGGTTTCGACTTCCTGATTTACTCGTTCAGTCTCTCCATCAGATTGTGGATGATAAGTGGTGGAGAGGGAAAGGTCGTATTTGAGGAGTTTTCCTAGTTCTCGGGCGAAGGAGGAGGCGAACTGAGGACCACGGTCGGAGATGACTTTGTCGTAAAGACCAAAGCGGAGGAAAACTTTGTGGAAGAAAAGGGAGGCGATCCCTTCGGCGGTGATGGTTTTCTTAGTAGGGCAGAGAATTACCCCCTTAGTAAGCCCATGGTCGACCA
>JBBPQL010000438.1:0-26059 GCA_038092515.1 Boletus subparvulus | reverse complement strand
AAAGATTCAGCCTTGTGAACATTGTGAACAGTTTGGGCAGAGATAGGAGAGGAGAGGGAGGGTTGATGAGAGGGGTGGCTTGGACAGCATTGTTAGCCCTTCCAGTGGTAATACTGGAGACAATTCTTCTCTTGTTAAGAGAAGAAAGCTTGGAAGAATGTCCTAACTTGACATTGTCATTTCTGTGAGGTTCTCCTTGATGGCTCTGGCCATAGTAAACTTCCCTACACCAGTCTTGGATGCAATCTGTCTAGCAGAAATACCAGATTCAGAGAAAATAAAGATATTGGCTCTAATAGAGATAGGAATGGACTTTATAGTGTAGTGAGGTCAATTGAAGTGGGACACTGTGTGTTTATATCGCTGTGAAATATGTCACTTACATAATTACACAGCTTGGTAACATAGCAATCATCAATTACTATCTAATGCCTATGTTACATATCATATAATAATTGATAAATATAGGCTCAAATAAGTGTCCCAATGACATGTTTTACTTTGGAGGTGGTGAAGGGCCACTGCAAAGCCCAGCACCATGTAGCAATCAGGGATGCAGCCACAGAAGCATTTCAGGCATTCTGTGAGCAGTATCAAGTTCACAAGCAGCCTGAGGATGCAGCACTTCCTTGCCCAGGTAGGCCTGCAGTGCAGGGACTGCCCCTCCCGGAGGCTGGCCTGGCATGTGGCATCCCAGGCTGTCATTACTCCATCAAGGACCTAGGGACCATGGCCAAACACAAGTGGAACCAGCACAGGCATGTGCCGCCGCACATGCACATGCACAGGGTTTGCAAGGTGCAGAAGCTGTTCCAAGGCCTTGGCAAGGCCTACTTTGAGGTACAGCTGGAAGCAAAGGAGCCAAAGGGTTCATGTTTATGGGACGCCCTTAGCAAGGTGGGAGCATCATCGGACAGGAATGGGGAGGTGGTGATTGCCACCGACCAGGACAGAACACCTCCAGCATTGTTGAGGATGACTGGTTGGAATGACCACTTGTCCAACATTTGCGCCAAATAGATGCTGCGTGCAAATGCCTTGGCCCTGAAGTCAAAGTGCAAGGTAGATGAGCTCGGGGGCATTCTCCCAGGGCTTGATGCTGTGGTTGACAAGGTCTTTGAATGGGGATGTAGGGATGATCACCCTATTGAATGGGTGGTATGCACTGCCTACCATTCATCCAAATCCTGGGCAAGACATTCCAGAAAACATCATTCTTAAGTGAAGCCACAGCGAATGTGGCATGCATGTAATATTGCCCACTGCACCTAGCATTCACCGCATATGGAGATACCTGAATGCACATAGTGGTGAGGGCGAATTCTGGATGGCGCAATGGTACATCCAAAGCCTGGACCAAATTGGAGAATGCAGGGTCTTCCTTGTTGGGGAAACCATGTGCAGCATTATGCACACATATAAGATGGCGGGAAAGAATTGGAAGGGTGACTGGGCAGGTACCATGATGGATACCTTCCTCACATTGGGTGAGATAAGGTACATTTCACTCTAAAGGCATCCAATGAATCACAATATGGCCTTTTACATGGCTGGCTCAGGGAACTCATGGGATGGGAGTCAAAGCCAGTTAGGATGGCTGCGCTATGTCAGACCATTATCAACCCTCAGTCTGGTGCTGCACCAATATGCTCCAGAGCAAGGCATGAATTCATCATGTTAGTCAACAAAGCATGGAAGGAACTCACGCTCCACAAAACTAAGGACACCAATGCGGAATCATCAATATCAATATTCTGCAGGATGGATGTCGGAATATGAATTGACCCATCTGGAAACAAACCCCCCTCCTACTTCATGAACAAAGTCAAACAGTCACTCAATACCAGTATCTGGTTGAGGTTCCAAGACAAGACTATAGGGATGTTGGCCAACACATTTGCTATGGTGTTCAAACAATGGATCATGGATGTACATATGTACAAACCCATATATATTGTAGCATAGTATGTGTATACATATGTATATCATATGGTGTTGGAGTTTTTACAATGAGTACCGGTCTGTACAGTTCATTAGAGAACTGTTTGTAGATAGCAGTGGGTTCGGACACAGTCAGGCAGGCGTTATACATACACCGCCAAACCATACTCATACATCGTAAGGGAGGCAATATACCACACCGAATGGTACTGGTTCAGTGTCATGGCATGCATTGTAAATACCCAACACCATAGAGGGTGCCACCGATTGGATCATACATTGTAAGGAGGCATTATATGACACTGAACCATACTGGTTCAATGTCATATAATGCCTTGTAAATACCCTACAATGTAGGGTGTGCCATAATGCATTTGGAAATCATCAAGGAGGCATTGTTCAGTACTCTAGTTTGGTGTTGTATAATGCTTTATATCTACATTGTAACATAGGGCATGCCATTGATTGGATGTACAGGTCTGTAACAATGTCCAGGACATGCCATGTAACAGGCATGACACAAGGGGTCAAAACATGTGGTGCAACAAGGGCGGTCATGATACATGTGGTAGCCAACTATTGCACTGAAACCACCACATACCCTCAAGCGATCTCTGATCATACCCATCATAAAGAGTATCCTTCAACTCTGAATTCCAACCACATCATTTCCCATCTGCCTGAATGTAATGATCGACACTGATGCCAACCAACTGCTCCCTGGTAATAAAGTCAAACTGGGGACATATATTCAGGAAAGGATGATATCTAGATACATCGAACAGGAAATTGGAAGCTATGGGTGCTGAACAAGCTGATGAAACTGGACATTATACATAGAGTATGGGGTAGTTATAATTACAAATGCCTGACAAGATTTTGAGTCGAATAAAATTTGGAGCATGTAGGTAGACACATTGTGTTGTTCCAGTTTAAACTTTACAGAAAATGGCGGTCAGAATAACCGGTTATAAAATATATAAGGATAATGAAGAAATAATGTCATAAGTCAATAAAACAAAATACAGGAGCATTCCTAATTATTGCAGCATATTTCTAGGATGTTGTATACATTAGAAAAACACTATTTGGAGTGGTGGCTAGTGTGCCTGATTTAATTTACCATAACATATGACTTACTGGAAGGTGATAATCAAAGTCAATCAGAAAAAATACAGGTGAGGTCCTAATGATTGTAGCACACTCCTTGGCTGTTGTATACATTGGAAAAATACCATTTTGAGCTGTGGTGTACATCCCTGCTTTAAATCACCATAACACTTGGCTGATTGGAGGATACTAATGTAAGTCAACCAGAAGAACTACAGGAACATTCCTGATGATTGTAAAACACTCTTTGGATATTGTATACATTGGTCCAACATCTTTGGAGCTGTGCTGTACATCCCTGATTTAAATTCCCATAATACTTGGCTGACTGGGGGATACTAATGTAAGTCGACCAGAACAAAATACAGGAATATTCCTGAAGATTGTAGAACACTCTTGGGATGTTGTATACATTGGGGAAATATCATTTGGTGTGGTGGTGTACATCCTTGATTTATAATATATGGTTAACTAGGGGATGATAATCCAAATCAACCAGAAAAAATACAAGGGAGTTTCTGATTGTTGTCTCATACTCCTACGATATTTTATGCTCTTGGAATCATCATTGGTAGTGGTAGCTAGTGTGCCTGATTTAATTTACCATGATATACAATGACTGGTGGGTGATAATGTAAATCAACTAGAACAAATGTAGGAGCATTCCTGATGATTATGGTTTATTTTTTTGATCTTACTGTATATACATTGGGAATACATCATCTGGAGTGGTGGTGTACACTCCCTATTTAATTGACCCTAATCATGACTAACTGGAGATACTAACATAAGTTGACACACAGTACTTGTAAATGTACTGGTAAATTTCATCAAAAGTGAGGAGGAGATGTGGGTTTATCATGTGCCAATGATGGGTAACACAAACAGTGAAGGATAAGTCTGGAGTGACCCCAATCATGTATCATCATGATACAATAACCATGGATCGATGACATCAACTACAATATCTTGCAATATACATCATGATAGCCATCCTTTGTGTGCCATTCACGTGCATTTTGTGTCATTTGTGTGCTGCGAATAAAGGTTTGAGTGAAGATGGTGCTTGTTAGTATGTGGCTGATCAACAGATATCCAAAATATGCATACCTTGAGTGATTTGTACAATGGGCTTGGGTGTGATGTGGTATGGGAATTAGTTTCAAGTAGAACAGAGTACTCACCATCCTGGAGGGTGGAGGACTTGGATTGTCTGAAAGTACTATAGGTGTGTTGCAGTTGACTCATGATGTATGCAGATCATGTTTCTCATCTATCACATTTGCTCATGCATGGTCATGCAATCCTACCACCTGGACGCCCAATGAATACATTCTGGACTATTTCCATCAGCTGAGCATGTCTCAGGCTAATTGTATGAAATTTTTCAATTTTGACTGTGTGACATAATATTGAAACTACTAGATTCATTTTTTGCTACCATAGTTTGCTATTTTTGAACTTTGCAAAAAATTCCAAATGGAGTATGCATATTGGCTAATTTTCAACTTCTGATCAAGCAGGATTGTTCAGCTTTCCATATATTCTCCTTGGATATACCTTCGATTTTGTAAAACTTTCGATTCATAATCAACACTATTTTATCACCCTTCAGACTCCATATCTTTCCAATGTGTTGGGAATCAATGGAGATGTGTAGAAAGAGATAGGAGTGCTTACAAAGCAGTTTTCAATCTTCATTATCTGACATTTGCTCATCCTCATCCTCATCCTCCCTTTTCTTATCCTCCTCTATTTGCTTATCCTCTTCAATATTCCCTTCTAGTTTACCTTGCTTCTTTTCCTTTTCCTGCTCTTGTAGACATGTTGGCCACTTCATAGGAGTCTTTCGAGTGTTTCTTGCCTTTGCTGATTTTCTTTGCCTTTGCTCTTGTAATTTTCACTTCTGCATTGCCAATTCCTTGCTAGCCAGAAGTTCCTTACATCCAGCATGCTCCAAGAGATCCATGTGTAGCTTGTTTCTTGGCTTCAAAACACACATTGTCTTCCTCGAGCCTGTTTTCTTTTATTCTTCTTGGATATGCCTTTGATTTTGTAGAGCTTTGAATTAGTGATCAACACCACCTTATTATCCTCTACTCTCCATGTCTTTCCGGGCATTTTCAGACCTCCTTTGACTGATTCTGGCAGCATCTGAACTAAGGAAAATATCTTTCCCAGTTGATTGATCACTTTGAATGCCTCTGATGGTGTATGGTTCTCTATCAACTGATGATACTTCCAAACATACCCTGGCTTTGGCCAAAAGATACTCCAGGGAGACCTGTTTTCAGGCTTGGTGTCTTTATTGGGATCTGGAAAGAATGTATTCATCCTCTCTGCAAAGCTAGATTGACAATGACCAGCTCCTGTACTCCCTGGTATGTCTGCATTACATGCTTAAAGGTTCTTGAAGGTACTGTTCAAAGACCAAGTCTGAATGGCATCTTGGAGGGATGTTGGCTCTGGTCTATGTTCTGGATCTATTAGCCAAGCTTTGTCTATCTGGATTCAAAGCTGGCATGTAAATTGAACAAACAATTTGCCCATGACTGGCTCCAGAATGGACAACTTGCTAGGCCACATCTATGATTGCATGATCAACCAGGGCTATTCTCAAATGGCCTGATTAACAAGGTCCAAGTAGGCATGCTTCCAATAGGAAACTGTTCTGATTCATTATCAATGGCCAGCCTTGGCCATGTGGGCTGATCATCCTTCTTCTTCAGCTTTGCTTGCATAATCTTCAGCACCTCCATATTATCTTGTTGTTGGACTGTAGGAAGAAGATGTGTTTGTTGAAGGTCCAGGTCAAATAGGAAGAACATGCTGAATCATTCACACAACCTGGAGAACTGGAGAAGGGCCATGGATTCCCAGACATGGTAATCCAGAATGATGGGTGTACTTAAGGTACAGTGAATCAGATGGAGATGATGCCAGTAAGGACTCTCAAGTTTGGAGAGCTGAGGTTCTTGATAGTTATTTGAGCCAGCTGAAATGCCCTAACAATATAAACCGAATAGTCCAGACGTGCTCGGCATGGTCCGGTATAAATCGAGGCCAGTCTTAGCAACTAGAAAGGAGTTCGGAGCGAATGGATAACAGTAAGGCAGTCGGGTGAAAGGTAAAAGGGGTGGAATATAAGCACAGAGACGTACGGGTCTCTACAGCCCAGTCCCGATGGGCGGTACGTTGGAGGTTAATCTGCTCTTGCTTGACCACTGAAGCAGCGGTAGGTGTAGCGGTTCGTGGAGCAACCGGTGTAGGAACCGGTGCTGCCCAAGCCGGGTAGTATGGCTGGATGGAAGGCGTGCCAGCAGCTGGTGCAGCTATAAGAGGATGGAGGACAGAACCGGTAAGGAGGAATTGAGTAGCCTCAACGATGTCAGCGATTGGATATGGGTCGGAAGGATGATGAGTGGATTTGATGATGAGCAGGCATTGGCGGACTTGAGTCTCAAGGTCAGCTGGCAGACCAGATAGGAACAATGCGTCTCAGTCTAAGTCTGAGAGTTCACAGCCATTGATGAGGATCCGGGTGATCTTCAGAAGCTTGTGCTGATATTCACCGAGGTCTTCTAAGGTGCGCATCAGTTTGGCCCGAAACTCCTGGACCAAATATTGGATATTGACCTGACAGTATCGGTTGGCGCCTTTGCAACCGGGGTACAACTTCTTGACTGCCTGAGCGAAGTTCGCCCAGTCCGGTGGGTTAGCAGTAACCTCATCTAGAAGCTCCCAGCCTTCTGCTTCTTCGAGGTCAGCATACCTGATAGCAGCATGGATCTTCTCTAAGTCCATGATACTGGCCGCTGTGCTGAGTATGTCGACATCCTCGAGGAAGCGCAGCAATAAGGCCGGGGTCTTTCCATCAAACTTTGGAGCATTCTGGGTACCACGGAGCGGCATCTGAGGGGCTGGGTTAGCCATAGGATGATTTTGGACAGGAAGATTTTGAGTGTTAGTAGATTGTGCAGGAGGAGGAAGGATAATATTAGATGGTGTGGATGTTGGTCCAAGATGGAGGGCAAAAGCCAACGACGGTGGAGCTAGGGCCGAAGGGTTTTCTTGCGAGCCCAGGTTAGTCAGAAATGATAGACCAGAGGGGTCAAGAAGATAGGAGAGCGATGGGGAAGTAGAATCAGATGATGAGGGCAATGGTGAGGATGAAGACAACGAAGACTCCGGACTTGCAGTGAGAGGAGAGAGAGAAGAAGAAAAATAGGAGGTGAGGTGCGACTCCCCAATCTGCCGTTGTGGAGTTGAGTGGATATACGCTCTGGGCAGTTGCTTAGATTCGTTTCATCGGCTAAATTTTCTTGAAAGGGGGCGTCACTGGTAGTTTCAGTCTCTGACGTCTCTTTAGACGCCGCTGTCGGGATGTCAGCTAATTTTGGGGAAAGACTCCGGAAGGGTGGTGTGCTAAGCCAATCAGGTTGATTGACAGCTGACAGGTCAAAGTTGTCGTCTGGCAATGGACTGAGGTCCAACCCGGATACCTCAGGAAGATTGGACCGGTTGTGATAGACGTCAATAGAAGCGACGGGCTGAAAGAGAGGTGAGTCATTGGGGCCGATCTGTAAGGTTCGGAACTGCTGAAGAAGATTTTCTAATTCTTGGTATTGTGTGGTCAGCCAAAGACTTCTCCTGGAACCCTTGGATGAGTCCCTCATGGTGGGCTCCAGTTGTAAAGTTGATAGAACGGCTGGGAGGACTAAGGGTGTAAAACACACTTGCCCTGGGCTGTCAAAGGGAAGAGGGAAGGTGAGATACTTCGCCCCTAAAGGGACTCAAGGTAAGGGACGAGTCGGGAGAAAGTCCAAGGCAAAAGGATAAAGTGCAGAGGGTAGTCCAAGGGGGGGGGAGGCGACCGGAGCGCCAGACTGGAGGTCCGAAATTCACAAGACAAAGGGAGCGAGAGCGGGATATGGTGACAGTAACAGTGAGCGGTGTGGTAGACGGTGAATGGTATGAGGGACGAGTGGTTTGAACAGTTCGTGAATCCAACCAAAAGTGTGTTTCAATTCCTAAGTACAAGGCTTTATAGTCCGGGGATACCCGAGACTGTCAACTCAAGAAAGCTGTCAAGTCCAAGGGAAATCAATAAAAGGGGTCAGGTACCAGGTCCAAGACCGATGTCTAACCAGATGCTTTCGGCACCGGAAAGACCAATCAGAGACTGATGGTACTGATAGAAAGTGATGTGGTAACGTACTAACAATGTAAACCAAGTAGTCCAGATGCACTTGGCATGGTCCAGTATAAACCGATACCAGTCTTAGCAACTAAAAAATGTTCGGAGCGAAGGGAAATGGTAAGGCAGTCGGGTGAAAGGTAAAAGGGGTGGAATATAAGCACAGAGACATACGAGTCTCTACAATGTGTTCTGTCAATGTTATACACCAGGACTGGATTAGATAGCGGGGTCAAGGGAAGTTTCATTTTCTGAGCATAGGCCTTGTCAATGTAAATAGTATTGGGTATGGCGACTAGGGGAGATTTCTATGGTCAAGGTTATATCTTGATTGCTAAAGGAGCGAATACAAGCATTATCTGGGATTGAGCTAGAGGTGTGAGTATAAGCGGAATTAAGCACCAGTTTGGAGCCCCAGCCAAGCTCCAAATCAATTGGAGACCCCCCTCGACTATGATAATTTAGACTATGATACTCACTAGATACTTTGGCAACTGGAACACCCAGATCATTCAAGTTGCTTTGCCTTTTCCCTTATCTTTAGGGGTATCCTCTTTGGTTGCTCTAATCTTCCTGGATTTAGAGCAGGCCTTCTTGTGATCTCCTCGAGACCAGTGGCATTCTCGACATTTGGTCAATGATCTAGAGCAGTCTTTACCGAGATGTCCATCTGCACCGTAGTTGAAGCATCCAGTGAAGCGCTTTGCTTGTCCTTTGGAGAATACATCGATGTGTTCCTCATCTTCACTTTCATCCCAACTCTCGTTTACCGTACCAATGTCCATGGTGTTTGGGTCAGGGGTTGCTCTTTGGGATTGGAAGCGAGATGATGAGCCGGTCATAGGGAAAAAGCCTGTTCTTTCTTTGTGGAGGAAGTTTATGGTTTCCATCATTTCTCTGATTGTGCGCACTGATTCAAGATAGGCATATACATCAGTGCTAGACCTCTTTCCTTCTCGGATGATCTGATCTTGGATTTCGGCATTCATATTCTGTTCAAGAATGTCTATAGCATGAGAATGCCCGATTCCTGCATCCTTAATGTACTTGGTAAAGAGATCGACATAGTCACATGATCGGGTGTTTCCTTGTTTGAGCTTCCAGAGTTTTTGTCTGGCCCAATATGGTCTTGCGGTTGGTTGGTACTGTTTGACTATGTCCACTTCAAGCTCAGTCCATGTGTAGGCTTCTCCTTTCTCAAGTTGTTGAGCAGAAAAGGTTTCCGCTTTCTGTTTCATTCAGGAGAGTACCACTACTACAGTGTCATAGGACTTAGGGGGATGGTTGGGTGATTGATGTTGAGCCAAGTTTTCATCTTTAACCACCATTCTTCAAAGTGACTGATCTCTCTGTTGAAGTTGCCCAGGTCAGCGAATACTTTCACTTTCTTTGAGGTCCCACTGGTTGGTGGTGCAGCCAGGCCTCCTAGTGCTAGTGTGGCTATAACACGGGCGGACACTTTCTGCAGTTCTGTCTCTAACATTAGAGAGTAGGAGTTGATCACTTGAAACTGATCTCCCAAGAATTTGAACTGTGCATCAAGATTGGGTAGCTGATAGAGGTCGTTCATGAACTGACCAAGGTTGAAGTTGCGGGGGTTGTAGTTAGCCATGATGGGAAGAAAAAGCTTAGATTAGATTACAAGCAAATCAAGCGGATTAGTAGCTAGACTAGAAAGAAATTTACTCTGTGTTCTCGAAGTTACCAAGACCTGGGATCTCCTCATTAGTGTTTATCTCCCACTCATCTTGCTGTTCTTCTTCAACTGGTGTTTCTTCGAGTTCCAGAATACTTGGGTGCAGGGTGTCAGCGTGGAAGGGGTACCTGTTTGCTTCTTCAAACTGGGTGCGGAAGTTCCAGGCAAAGAGACATCCTGCGATCTCTCTGATCTGGTTGATATTCACATAGTTGAATACCCAGTCGATCCACTCGGGTGTTGAGGTATGGGGTTGGTTTTCAGCAGGGGTCCAATCATCTGTGTGGTTCCAACCGTCTTCATTTCCCCAATTATCCTGATTTCCCCAATTATTGTTGGTTGCCTCATGATGTTCCTCTGGTGTTATGTAGGCGATTTGAGAGGGGTCGGAGATGGCAAAGGAAAGGATTGTGTTGTTTCGATAAAAGTCAATATTCATTGGTTGACCTGTGGGTACTGCTCAGCAGATAAGGACTGCAAGAAATAAGAGAATGACTATGAACAAGTAAGAAGAGGCAATGAGATACTGGTTTATGCAGGCTTACGGATGGTGCAAGTAGTTTGTTTCTTGAGACAACACGATGTCTTCAAGATGCAGTGATAGGGGATTTGCCCAATTTGCGTTTGGTAAGAGATGTGACATGAGATTGGAAGCACTTCTTTTGATCCGGTGTTAATCTCCAATGTTAATTAACTCGATCCAGATCTAGCTTGACAATGACTGATCTGTTTCGTCCTCAAGGATCACATGAGGTCCTCGGACGTATGGAGATGGGTTGTGTGGCCTAGGCACGTGTATTGGGGGTTCAAAGCTAGGTACTCTTTGTAAGCTAGGTACGACGCAGCTAGTGGCAAGTGTAAACTTCACGGTAATGTGCAGGTAGCCTAAGAGATTCTCTAGGCCAAAGAGGAGCGATACGGTTATGTAGAAAAGCATGAGGGGGAGCGCCTCTAAACCAGCAGCGAGGTACAAGATTAGGAAAAGGGGGATGGCAGGGCGGAATTCTCTCTTTACGATTAAGTCTTTCTTCAACTCTTGCTCTGGCCTCGAGGACTCTCTGCCAAATCTGTTCTCTCTGTTCCTCATCTGCTCTCTGCTGAAGGCCAAGCTGTAGTCCTTCTCTAATAAGATCCGAGACTTCTGATGATAGGAATACTTGGTGTAGAGCGTTACCGATAGGATTGTTATACGTCTCAGAACTTGCGGAGGAGGGGACGAGGGTGGTGTCAGTTGTGACTCCATGATTGTAGACTGGTCTCCAGTCAATGGGTTGTGCTAATGGAGTGGGCAATCTTATAATAGATGCCGGGTGGTAAGTCGAATCAGACCAATTGCCTCTTCAGTAATGCAAGAAGCAGTGTGGGGGCGAGCGGGTATGGTAAGACGAGAGCCTACTAGATGGCCTCAAGGAAGAACTAGCACTAGGGTACTGTACACTAGGGAGTGGGTTTCACTCTCCTCTCTTGATCTCCTCGTCTGCAGATGTATGCAGGGGGATCGCAATAGGGAACTCTTCCTTCTTGATAACGATAGCCACTAGAGGGAGGTGATTAGCTGTGAGCCTTGTGTAATGATGGCGAAGGGGTCCTACTAGCAAGCAAGGGCTAGAAGCAGTTGGATAGCTGATCCAAAGGCTTGTTAGAAGTCTTGTCCTAATGAAACAACCAACACTCACTAATAGCGCTAGTAGTTCAAGTAGTGACAATAGAGGTAGGCAGGTAGCTCCTAGAGATGATGGGAAATCTCCAAGAGGACAAGACTGAGGTCCTCCTGGCGCTCTATTGAGGGTTTATATACTACACAGGGGTTTGGCTATGTGTACACTAGATCATATGATATGCTATGCTACATGACTTGTCCATGAGTCATACATGAGGATAACAGGTGTATCAGTACAGCCATGTAATGGAAGGGAAGCTAACCAGGAGGTTAGGGTGAGGTAGGCAGTGCGCATGCGCGAGTCATGAGGTGAATATGTGTGATTGATGAGGTCGACGTGAGGCAGACATGAGGCGCACTGCAATACACATGGTATCCATGAGGCAAGAGGGTCTGGACTGTGAAGGGACTTGAGCATTTGGTGGTCTCAAGTGATAGGAGCTAATAGATAGGGGCTAAATGCGAAAGTCACTCTAGAAAATCAGGAAAAATAGGGAGAAATCTGGGAAAATTAATATGGATCTGTAACACTTACTTGCCATCTCATTATCAAAATAACAACTTGTACTTCACTCATCCTATCCACTCCTCAATCAGCACACTCTGAGATACAGTATGTACTCTCTATTATCAACCAAGAACCAGTCTTAGTAAGTTCTCTACTAAGACATCTCATCTCCCTTCTTGCCCCTGTATATCAGGATCTCTTTTATCTCAATAGATTATGAGCCCCACTTAAAGCGGAGTTCATCACATAATATCACAATGCCTCCTGCTCCAGTTAATGGCTCTTGGTTGATTCCTTGTTTCTCACTGGTATTATCCATGCTCACTGCTGCTTTCTCACTTACTATGGGAACCTCTGTCCCTGACAGAGAGACCTTTATGCGGTATGCGCATAAGACTGGAGATCTGGTTATTGGTCACATTTACTCAGGTTGGAGCTAATTGCTATCTACTTCTTGTAGTTCTTTGCAAAGAACCTGTAAATCAAGAAGGTGATTACCAACCCAACCCAGACTCTTATTGCATTGCTCCACCCAGTGTTCCATTCCATCTCCCTTGCCATATCTGCCAATATCCCACAGAGCAAGGCAAATACTGTCCTCATACAGCCTTCCCTCGAATTCTTTGTAGTGGAATAAAAGATCCTTGGAGGATCATATAGCTGATCCATTTATTCATCTTGATGATGATCCTATCAATCGTTGCTTGCATTCTCTCCCTTCCCTCACTAGTTCCACCTCTTATTCAGCTCGTTCTGCAAATATATGATGACCTTTGGTTACTCCTCCTACTCCTTTACCTCCATCTCCTTCCCAGGATGACAAACACCATTGAGAAAGACAATTTCTCCTATGTGGAAATTTTCAAAGTCAACCCTATGGACTATGTTCTGCTCCCAGATGTGGTTGTGGAGGAAGACAACCTCCAAGGACAGTTCAAAGCATTCAGGTTCCAGATAGCTCACTTCCAGGAGCTGCTGGACCTTCCACTGCTCCAGTAGTACAGAGTACCACTCTGCAAGGAAGATTGCACCATCCAAAACATCGCTCTGGAACCACTTTACCAGTCCTAGAACCTCCCTCTCTGAGTTCTTATGAGCTATACCTAGCTCACCATATGGTGACTCCTTTCCAGAGTCACCAATGTGAGACAGGCACTGACTTTTGAGTCAACTTGTTTATGTATCGAGGAGAGACTCTAGTGGAAGCATATGAAGGTGCCAGATGGGCTTTCCCATCTGAGACTACTCAATCCACCTGTAAGATTTATTGTTGAGTCTACTTGAGCACCCTAAGATCATGCAGATGAAGTGAACTGAGGTCGATTCGTCAATGAGATGTAAGGGTACAAGTGTACTGTAAGTAGAATGAGGGCCATCATCAAGACAGCCCTCAGTTTTTATACTAAGTAATAGGTGCATATGATATTATTATCACATGTGCCTATATATGATGAATACCAATTACGGGGCATTAGGCCCCTAACACCCTCCCCGTGTAGAGATGGCCATGACTCATATACAAGCTATATACATAAAACAAGTCTAGCATCGATACACATATATAGTAAAGAAGAAGAAGAAGAACAGATAATAAAAGAGATGTGGGGGGTTATGCTCCAAGAGTAACCAATAAAGCAAGTGAGGTTACACCCACAGAAACAAATACTGCTAAGATAAAAAGAAAATGGGAGGTGTAGCCTCCGATGACGACAGCATCAGCTCATTTCTGGCCCCATGAAGAGCTTGCGTTCCTCTGCAGGCTCAGGGTTGACTTCGATGACTTCCCCTCCTGGGAAAGGGACAAGGTCGTAGGCAATGGTGGCCTCCCCAAACCATTTGTAGACCTGGTGCTCCATCTGCACCACTGAGCTCATGAATAGGAAGGGCACCTCCATGAGGGGTATGCCCCGAAACTCTGCTTCCCTCTCGTACCAGTCCCAGGTATGTTCGAATGAGCCTTCGGGGCATGGAACTTGGGAGTCCTGCCTCATCGGCCCATAGAGAGCACCAGTGGAGGGGTTGTCAAACCCTCCAGATTCCTCTATCTGATTGATCATTTCTTGGGCAGTGGAATGAGCCCACCAAATTGCATCATTGGCATCTTGAACAGTAACACCATTAGTGGCTAGGTACACCATGATATCAGTCATAGTGGCCTGGTTGTTGAACTGGCCCAACCAGGCCATAGTACCATGATGGAGTGGGGACGCTCCTGCCCATTCGAGAAGGGCTTGATACCGCCCTGGCACCAAGAGCAGTCTTACAAGCCCTCATACCCAAACCATTCAGTCATAGCTTGACTGTGGGATGGGAGCGAGACGCTCCATGAGCAAGAATGCTCAAATTTGCTGGTGCATGGGGGGATTGCGGTCCAAATCCTCATCGTCAGGGTGCATATTAGACCCAATGGTGCCTGGGAATAGCTTGCGGAGTCCTCCACAACTGCCTAGAGGGCAAATCTCCTAACATCATTTGACGAAGTGCCTCCAGATATCATCTGAAGCATTGAGAGTGGGAGCACCATAAGGAAGGGCCATACTCCTGAGGTTGAGGATGATATATCCTGTATTTCAGGAGGTTGTCTCCTCCGTAGTGGGTAATGGGGGAGGAGCAGCAGCAGCCAGAGTAGGAACAGGGGGGTCATTGATGCAGGCGAGTAAATTCACAGGGGTTTCATTTCCCAGAATAGAATTGGAGCCGCCTGTGGGGGACAAGATTGGCTCGGACATGATGCGTTCCTGAAATGCATGTGTGATGATTGGTGGGGGAGGTTCCACCATTATGACCTCAAGGGCCCACCATCTCTAGTCACGAAGGTGTTCCTTCTTTTTCTTGGCCTTTTGGGAGGCCCATGCAGGCGGCCTCCATTGCTTCATCGCGACTCTCATAAGGTCGCTTACTTCACCTTTGAACCTTCTCCACAGGAGGTTGGGGGATGTTACCCCCCCAGGAGAGACGAGTGATTTCCTCACATGCAGCTGATAGCTCACACTTGAGGTCATCACATTGACAACGTTGACGATCTGCTTGGGCTACTAGATCATTGGAGGATTCCCTCCCGCTAAACACCGTGGTGCGGGCAATAAGGCCCTCAACTGCGGCCCTGAAACAGTTCCTACTAGCAGCTATGCCAACACCAAGGTGCATGGCATACATCAGCAAAACCCAGGCTTTGCATGTCCCTCACTCCATAGTGCCATAGTGCTGTCCAGTACTGTCCAGTACTGGACAGCCAACCCAGGTTTTGCTAATGTAGTCGTTACAGTCCGGGCAATCATTCTCATGCCGGACAAGAGGGAGAAACAGATGTGTAATCCATGGGCCAGGAGATTCCTCCCTTTGGCGTTTGTAACACCATTCTGATGGAGAACGCTCCCATCGACACTTCCCACCACTGGGACCAGTAGGGGACACATCGCGAGAATGCAACTTGTCACGCAACAGAGACCTGCTGCGAGACAGAGAGCAAGGGGTGGGCATTGGTGAATGCGAACACGATGGTGATCACTGAGGCATGTTGCTTTGCAATGATACAACACAGGGTGGTTGTGGTATGAGGGAGAGAGAGGTTGGTGGACCTCTCATACTTAAGTAAATTAGAATTTGAAAAAGGAAATAGAGAAAAAGGAAATAGATTGATGAGTTAAAAAGGTAATCTAGTTAGCTAATCAGGAATGCCTGTCTTTTTTTCTTGGTCTTTGTTTTATGTTGTTTTTCTTTGTTGTCTTGTTTGGTGTAACCATTGTGTACCTATGTCCCACCATCAGCAGTGGCGTCTAGTCGTGCGCTCTGCCCTGTGGGGCAGATGTTGTACATCTGACACCCCTTGGAGTTCGAGGTACCTTTCTAGGGCCTTGAGCTCTTCAAAACCAGAGCTTGGCTCCCATGTGGAATCTCCAAGGTTCCATTTTATGAGGAATTCGATTTTGTTCCTGGCCCATCGATGGGGCATTATCTCATTGACTAACCATTCCTCCTCATCGGTTTGTCCGACATTGTAAAACTCTTGTGCGTCCCTTTTTTGGAAGAGGATGTTGTTGTTCTCCTCATATTGGCGCAATAACCTGATGTGAAACATCAGGTGTATGCGCCTTTTATGCATATCTTCTGGTAAATCCAGAGTATAAGTGTCAGTCACACCGTTCTTTTGTAGGACCTTTATTGGTTCTATGTATTTTGAAATGAGCTTTGTTGCTTGTTCTTTTGGCATGGTGAGATTCACTGTGGAGAGATACACTACATCTCCAGCTTGAAGGGCTTTCCCTTCATTTCCTGTTCTGTTTGCATGGTAGGTTTGTACCACTCGACTCTCAATGATGGTGTCATGGGCCATCTCCAGGTTTGCAATAGCCTGTTGAATGAACATTTTCACTCCTGGCATAGTAGAGGGTTTTCCCTCGTTGATGTGTTGCATTAGCACGGGCATTTGAAGGGGGTGAATCCAGTAGAGCTACTTATGCTCGAATTGAGTGTGAATTCTGTCATTGGTAGCTTTGCTACCCAATCTTTCTGATCAGGCTGCACCATTGCCCATAGTATTTGCACTACATTTCTGATGGTCCTTTCAGAGGCACCATCTGTCTGCACATCAAACATGGTTGACATGAGGAGCCTTGCTCCAAGCATTCAGTGCAGTTCACGCCAGAACATTGATGTGAATTTAGCATCTTGATTGGAGACAATTGTCTCAGGCAGTCCGTGTAGTCGTACTACTTCCTGTATGAACTTACAGGCAAGTTCGGATGCCTTGATTGTCATTTTGATGGGTACTAAATGTACCATAGATGTGAGGTGACATAGAATTACCCATAGGTAGTCGTGTCCCTCACTCGGTGGGAATGGTCTCACAAAATCCATGGCAATTGATCCCCATAGTTGTCTTGGGATCGGTAGGCTATGTAATAGCCCTTGGGGTAATTGATTTGATGGTTTGGTGGCCTCACAGATCGGACAAGTTCAACAGAACTTGTCTACTTTGCAGCCAATTTTCGGCCACAAATATAGTCTATGAATGTATGTAATCCATAGTCCTTTGGGCACCGAAGTGCCTGATGGCCCTATGGGCTTGGTCAACTACCCTGGCGATAATATTATCGCCCTTGTACAACATATATGGGAGGCATAATACCTCTCTGTTTTCACAATTTTTTGTGTATAGTAAACCACTTCTCTCTATGAATTGAGGGTAGTGGTTTGGCTGAGCCAATACTTTTGTAAGTAGAGGTTTGTCCTCATATCCCTTGCAGATGGCATCGAAAAACTCAGGTCGATTCCTGTATTCTACAAGAGATCCTCGTAATGTCCCAGCAGATTCAATAACTGTTGGATCCTCCTCCACAATAGTGCGAGGGGCTTCTTGTGCCTCTAGAATGTGGGTTTCCTGTTTTTCCGCAAGGTGTTTGCTTTTCTAAGGGCTAGGTTCACCCTCTACTGTCACAGCTCTCAATTCAAGCCACCTGTCATGGGGAAGATCATCCCCATCTGGATCCAGGTGCACATCTGCATTAGCCCAATCGATTTCCTTATCAGAGGCACTGTCACCCTCCTCTTTCTCATAATATTGAGATAGACAGTCCACTACTCGGTTCTCAGAACCTTTGGCATAGACTATCTCTGTGTTGAACTGCGACATGTAGTCAATCCAGCAGATCTGTCTACTAGACAGCTTCTGCAGTGTATTGTGGTATCCAAGCACCTCATGATTTGTGATGATTGTGAATCTGAACCCAAGGAGTTTATCCTCCCATTTTAATAGGGCTTTGATTATCACGAATGTCTTGTGTTCGAACATCGTGTAGTTCTGTTGAGTGTCACTCAACTTTTTTGACATATGTAAACCTTGCTTGACTGTCCGCAACTTTCCTGACTTCTTTGGAATGCAAAGCATTGGGGCTGCTTGTGGGATGCTTTTCATGATCCACCAATCGGCATCTGTGTATTGTCAGATTTTATCTGACAGTTGTTGTTTTAGCGCATCAACACAGCATGGTAGATGATAAGTATAGTGTTTGCTAGCATCAATCAATGGGATATTATGATTTACTTCCCGCAATGGAGGGAGTCTTTGGACCATCCCTCTGAGTCAATTTTTGTACTTCTGGAACAACTGGTTCCTCAGATGGGGTATATCTGATTCCGTCAAACATTTTGCTTTTGTTTTTATTGAAGCAAATTGCTGTTTTGATGATATACTCATCTTTTTGGGTGTTTTGATCATGCCTCCTTCCCCCCTAGAGCCCTTACAAGGTCCTTTAAGCCTCACAGGGCTCGGAAGTCAGTTTTGTTGTCGAGAGATGTGCACTGGTTGTCTTTGATGACTTTCCAGTGCAACCTCCTCTAGTAAAGAGATTTTTACATCACCAATGTGGATCTTTTGGTCCATGAAATTGAGAATGGCTTTGTGCTCTCATAGGAATGGTATTCCAAGGATACAATCATAGCGGTCGATGTTCACTACATTGAAATAGCTCTCGGAAAAGTGACTTCCAATCTTGATGTGGCTTCTGCCACCATGAGTGATTTTTGAATGGCTGCCTATACAGCCTAATTGTAATGTGAGCTGTTGCTCGAGAGGGAATATATTCATTCCTGTGACTTTTGTGAAGGCAGGGCTCATAAAATTTCCAGTACTTCCGGTGTCTATCATGATGTACATATGCCCTACATCCATTGACCTTTGTCTCAATTGTTGCCCATTGGCGCATTTCTGCATCTATACAAGGGAGCGTGCCCTCTTCGGATGTTAGTGCTGTATTTTTAGTATGCATGGCATACTGGAATGCTCATGTTCCATTGGGATTTTTGTCTTCCCCCATCATTTGGATCACAGCCATATAAATGACTGGTCGTTCCATTGGACTTTTGTGATTAATGGCAAGATTGCCATGTACTGTAGATACCACAATATCGTCAGCAAATTCAACAATCTCTGCCTTTGGTAAGCTTAGGAGTAGAGTATTAGCTATACCCATCAACTCCCTAATTGTACCTTTCCAAAGCCCATCAGAGATTCCATTCTAACTCATTATATGTACATGATCGCTGGCATTTTCAGATACCCTTTTTATAGCCCTTGTAGTTTTTACTATGCACATAGCCAGAATATGCATAGCGCTATGGACACAGTTGATGTCCAGGCCATACCCTTCGACTTGTGCTCATTTACTGTCATCCCATCCACAATTATACTTGTGTTTCGCAAATTGCTCCAGATATTGTTGGGCGACAGTTAATGATGGTACTCCATCAATTGCATCTTCAGACACATGTTCTACCCGATTATTGCAGTCTGGGCATTTATCGCCCTGGTGTATTGCACCATAAAGTGGAGACCATGTCCACTTGGGACTCCTCAAACCTGCTCAGAGGGGTATCCCCTCTGTTGTCAGTTCAATGTCAGAGTCAGGGGTTTTTTCCATTTCTTGTCCTTCATTTTTGGGGTGATATTCGATTTCCCCTTCCTTATGGACCCATATGGTCCCCAATCGGGTCTGGAGTTCAACTCTATGTTGGTCAATTTTCAGACCAGCATGTTGCTCCCTCTGGTCCCGAAGGTCTTTTATAAGAGTTTTAATGCTCTCCTCTAACTCATCATCGAGATGACCAGCTCATCTACATAACTGTCCATAGTTTTCACCAAGAGGTTCATCCTCTCCTTTTCCATTGTCCTTAGTTGATAGGCCATCATATGGCTGGCCACATGCAGGCATTCATATGTGGAGCCAGATGGCTCTTGGCAAGTTCTCGTCCCAATATCAAGACCTTGGTGGAACTCTCATTCTGCATAGTGCTCAGGAGCCTTTAAAGCCTCATTCAACGACAGGTTCATCTGATGTAGGGCCTGTCCTACGTGCTGCACTCAGAGATTGCATTCTTCACAGTGTCCCTGATACATCGCACCATACTGGCATGACCAGTCCCATTCTCCTTGAATGGAATGTGGAGTTTCCAACTCCTTCAATTCTGGCGATCAAACTCCTCATGCATCATAGCACAGCAGACGATGTGCTTGTCCTCAGATGATCCCTCATTCTTGCGCATCGCACCTTTTGTCGTCATCGTTGATTTGCACTCATCTTCAAAGTAGAGGACTCCCTCCTTGTCCTCATTATTCTCGATGGGGTTTTCATCACCCTCATTTTCTTTGTGGGAGTTGCCTTCCATGGGCACTTCATTGTCATCCATTTGTTGCTTGACTTCCTCTTGGATGGGTATTCCATCTTGACTGTCTTGTACCTCTACCGCGAAAAGGTGTGGTCTAGCCACTGGGCGACTTCCACCCATCTTGTTAGGGCATTGATCTGCCATATGTCCTTTTTGTTTACATCCGAAACAATGAATGCCATGGAGGAATTTCAGGGCTGGATTTCCCTTGTCAGGGATCCTGCCCTGTTGTTCTCTCCTTTGGGGTTCATTTCCATCCCTTCAGTCATTCCTTTGGTTAGACCTTGGAACCTTGGATGCCGACAATAAAGGGTGTTATCCTTTTTAAAGTACTTGGGTCTTTTCCCTTGGTTGGATGTGGGCCCCTCTCGGTCCTTCTTATTTTGCCAATGGGGGTTCGTTTGGGAGGGTTTTCCTCCCGTGTTATTACTATGCTTCATTAGAAGGCTAATTGCCTTCTGTGCAGTTTCCATGCACTGCACTTCTTCAAGTATCTCCTCGATAGTAGAATGTTCAGCAGAAATCCTGCATGCCTCAAATATGCTCTTTACAAGTGAGTGGGGGAGCCCACAGATGTATTTCCTCTTGAATGAATAACTGTCCGGAGGTTGTATTATTCAGTACGCACGACATCGTAAGTCATTACAAAAAGCAAGAGCTGCCTTCTCCACATCATACCTGCTCCGATCATATTGATCGGTGGCATTTTGAGCCGACGCCTCATGGACAAATCTCTTAAAGAGTCCACAGATCAGGTCTTCAAAGGAGCAAAAATAGACCTTGTGGTCTGAAGATTCGATCTCCTGACCATACCATTTGGAGGCCAAACCCTCCAGGAACAGTCCGGTATAAAGGACTCAGTCCTCCTCCTGGGCAGGTCTGGTGATTTTGAACATATGAAAGTACTTGAGTAACTGGCTTATCCAGTCATCAAATTTTTTGAGGTCATCCTGACCTCCGTATTTCCCTGGCTTTGGTGGATTCATTGCCTTTATCTCTGGCCCTAATGCATCAGCAAATCAAGGATTTGGCCATAGTCCTCATAGCAGTCATAGTGTTCATAGTGTTGTCCTAGATGGCTCATAGTGATCATAGTGATCATAGTGATCATAGTAGCAGTGTTTTTCTGACTACACTTTCAACTACACTTTTTGCTACACTTTTATGCTACACTCACTATGCTTTTTGACTACACTTTTCCTACACTTTCAACTACACTTTTTGTTACACTTTTTTACTATACTCACTACACTTTGTGACTACACTTTTGCTACATTATTGACTACACTTTGTACTACACTTTTTTGCTACCCTCACTATGCTTTTTGACTACACTTTGTGCTACACTTTTTTACCACACTCGTTACCCCTTTGACTATACTTTTCCTATACTTTTTTGCTACACTCACTACGCTTTTTGACTACACTGTTTTGCTATACTTCACTACACTTTTTGACTACACTTTTTGCTACACTTTTTTACTACACTCACTACGCTTTTTTACTACACTTTTTGCTACACTCACTACACTCAACTACCTTTTTACTACACTTTCTTACTACACTCACTACACTTTTTGACTACACTTTTGCTACACTGTTTCAGTGTAGCTGTCCAATGCCTGACAGTATTGGACAATGTCATAGTGTGGACAGTACTATCATAGTATGTATTTCATAGTGTTTCATAGTGTCACCATAGTGTCACCATAGTGTCTGATAGTATACATATGTATAATACATATGTATGTTGCATATTTACATATGCTAGAATATTCCAACAAAACTGTTAGAAAACTCCAATAGTTTAGGAAAGATGTTGCAAAAGTGTTACAAAAAGTGTAGTAAAAAGTGTAGTAAAAAGTGTAGTGACAGTGTAACAGAAAGTGTAGTAAAAAGTGTAATAAAAAGACTTAGTAAAATTTGATGTCAGTGTTGTGTTTGGCTATGTTTGTTTATTTGTATAGAGCAGAAATGTAATAAAAATGTACAAGAAGTGTAGTATAAAAAGTGTACAAAAAGTGTAGGATTGAGTGTAGTAAAAAAGTGTACAGAAAGTGTAGCACATCTAACTAAGTGGTTGTCAGCTTGGATAATGGGTTATATATGTATTATGATTACTGATATTAGGTGAGGCCATATGATATAGAAAAGTTTGTATGTTGTCTAATAAATGCTGTTAAACAAAGTGCTGTTGGGTTAGTGTTATGGTGGGGGACCATTTCTGGGTATGTGTTATAGTTAAGATATTTCAAAAATAGTATAGTTGTAGCAATAGTATGGTAACTACTTAGTGAATAATATCTAAATGTTGTAATTCAATTAGTATTTTCTTGCTGATGACTATAAGACCACTATGAGAGTCTATGGCCATACTATGGCCATACTATGGCTACTATGGCCATACTATGGCCAGACTATGAGATACTATGAGACACTATGAAGATTCTGTAATAGTACTATAATAGTACTGTCAATATGAACCCTCACTATGAGCACTATGATACTGTCCAATACTGGACAGCACTGGACAGCTACCCCTTATTTTGCTGATGTGGGCCTGATGGTTGACCAACTTGTTCATCAATCTGTTGTGCATATCTATCTTGCATATGATCCCTATAGTGGGTGTTTCCGGGGGTAAATCCCCTCAAATAATTACAACGGACTCCTTGCCCAGGTACTACATGATATGCAGGGAGATGATCAGGGATGTTGATCCCATTCTTGTCATTCTTGTCATCATCCTCATCATCCTCATTCGGATCGTCATTGTCCAGGTCTTCAGGAGGGCCTTCTCTAGGGGGACTCCTGCTAGGAGGACCTTCTCCTCCTGGGCATTCGCCTCCAGGATGATTATGCCTTCCTCTATGGGAACTTTGGTCATCTTCATTGGGATCATTGTCATTCCTGGGATCTCCTGGATCCCCTTGTTCTATAGGCGTATTATACTCAGCAGTGATGTGATCCCACACTATTTGATGGAGGATTGCAGCTCCTTGATGTTGCCCATATAGATGATGGATTATATCCGAAATTTTCCCAGACAAGTAGGCCAGACAATTAGGCATGCTTGGAGCTAGTCCACCCTCCTTCCCTTTTCCTTTGGCATCAATGGTTGCCTTTTTTACAATATTGAAGAGATCATCTTCTCTGGTAGGGGTGGTTGTTACCCCTTGGAATGTATGTTCCTCAACCTTGATTCCCAGTAAGAACTAGCATGTCTGGTCATGTTTGGGAATATCCGCACATGTTTTTGTGGTGCAGCATACAATATCATAACTAGACAGGAGCCTCTATAGAAAATGGGACTTATGTAGTGCCTGCTACTCAATGTTTGTATATGTTCCGAAATGATATATCCGCAATGGCATATCATATCAGAATCTAGCATTTCCATCTGGAGCTTCCTCTGTGCTCGTATCTGCCCACACATGTTCATACATATCTGTTACACTTGCCTTGTTCTATCTGCTACAATTTGCATAGATATGCTTTTAATCTCACTTTCATTCTGCTGGAAAATGTATCCATATGTTTGAAATATTACATCATTACAATACTACATGCAATACACCCAAAATGTCCAAGAACTGATAGTAACAGACCTAAGCAAAAGGGCTCAAAAACGTTCAAGAAAAGGGTGGCAACGAGAAACTGATCAGGTATTCAAATGATGATAAAAGTCTAATGCAATGTGCCATCGCACACATCCTGGTTCCACAAGTCCTTGGTGATCTATTCTCAGATGTCAGACCATATGATATGAAATGCTTGCCACAGAGACTTACCAACTGGTTACATTCTGTCTAGTATGCCTACAAAGTAGTTGTTAGGATAGCACACATCACATAGTAGCATCTTACCTCGCGCTGACTATTTGCTGAGAACCTTGTACCAGTAGTGCCAGAATTGCTTATTCATACCTGTTTTATTAACCTATTTCAACCAGCATCGAGCACATAAATAGCTGCATTCGCATTCATGTTTGCACACAAGAGAGAGGAAAGGGTGGCGGTTGGGGTAGGGTGGACAAGAACGAGGATGAGATGGCGAGATTGGGTGTGAATGAGGCGATTGCGACGGTGGGTACTGGAAGGTGACGGTGGGCTGCAGGTATGCAGGTACCACAGTGCGGGTATGGGTTTCATCACAGGTCATGAACGTATGACCTGTACCTGTACCCATGCCAATCCCTAGCCACAAAGCCTGGGCTCAGGCCATGGGCTCGGGCCTCAATGCACCCCAGGCCAGGCCCAGGGCCCTTATACAAAGGCCCACCATAGGGGCCCGGCTTGGCCTGGCCTGGACAGGGCCTGAAGCCAGGGCTTCAGGGCCTCAGGCCTGGCCCAGTACAACACTAATTCTAATGAGGACAATAACAACTTCCAGCCTGCAATCCCCACTGGAAACACTACCAATGCTTGCTGTGAGACCATCCATCATCAGCACATCGAGTCCTAGTCTAGAGGTGTCATGATGAACTTCGCAACGGTTACTGCCAGCTCAGGGACTCCCTCGGGCCTCCCTGTCTCCAACCAGAAGTCAAACAAGCTTTCACTCCTTGACCACACTACCACACATCTCAAGTACCTCGAGATAACCACACAATAACTTCAGACAAGGCTGTAACAGGCCTCCAACAAGGTTCAGTGACTCTGCGCATGAGTATCACCCCTCATATCTACAACTTTGTTACACCTTTGACATAGTGTTAATGAGGCATTGATGCTTCGCACTGCTGAGCGAAGACATGCTGCCACTGCCGCTTTGGTTGCAGCAGTGTCACAACAATCACAATTGAACTTTGATTGTTGACCTCATCACTCTGGACCTCAAAAACACGCCGCATCATCAGTTACATTATCTTTCATGGACTATTATTGTAGAGATGACTCACATGATTGGAGTACCTGCCTAGATTGCAGGTCGCATTACTACAATGGACACTTAGCATCCCATATTTTTTTATTCTGCTTTGTTTACAATACCATCACCTCTGCGTGTCCCTCAGGTCCACTGGCTACCATCTGTGGTCGCTTCTCTGGTATCCTTGGTTTGCAGACAATTTGCCTGTGCCACCCCACTCATGGCATGCAATTCTGTGTGACGGTTAGCCTATCGACTGGATAGCTCCCAGAGCTGGAGATCGAACAAAACACCGATGCAAGACTGGTCACTGCAGCACTGTATGAGGGTGCTCGGTCATGTCACTCATATGATGCTTGCACATCCATCTTGTTTTTCCACTTGTCCTCTGTCAGCTTCTTGTCCTGGGACCTGGACTCCCAGTCCAATTCAGTTCACGCGTACTCATAGGGAAGTGTTCCTTTCCTGCCAGCTGTACATACTTGTATATAGAGTAGATATATATACAGTGGCTCAAACAACTGTCCCAATGTTTGCATGTTTTTCACTAAAGTCGATAACCCCTAACCACATCTAACCTGGGCCCTAACATATGAGTGTATGAAATGAAGTGCTTACCCCTGGCCTTCTATAGGTACAAGGATCAAGGGATTCGGTTAGGACTTGATGAAATGGCAGCCATAGCAAAATGACAACTCATTGGGACAGTTGTTTGACTTTGTACAAGAAAGGATATTTAGTACTTGGTATGACCTCCCTTGGCCTTAATAACTGCTTGAATCCTTCTAGGCATGCTTTCTATCCATTTCTGACACTCCTCCATAGAAATATTCCCCCACTCTACCACCACTCTATCCCATAATTGATGAACCCCTGTGGGAGCCCTCTTATATCCTGAAAGACATTTTTTGAGAT
>JBBPQL010000437.1:0-26093 GCA_038092515.1 Boletus subparvulus | reverse complement strand
CTGTGTCTCGGCCAGCTCTCTCTCTTTGTTCTCTCACCGGTCAGCCTACCAGCCGCGCCCCGACCTTGACCTTTCTTTTCATGCGGCAGTCGCTCGTAGTGACACACCCTTTCTTTCTGAGGTTCCCCACCACTCGTTTAGTCTGAAGTTAGCGGGACATCCGCACCCGCACCGACCATGGACCAAGAACCCCTTCCACCTCCAGATTTCGCCCTCCCGGGCTTCACAGCACTTGTGGCGCTCACAATGGCAGCGCAGCAGATAGGGCGCGAAGAAGCTATTGTTTTCTTAGAACAATGCTGGGAGCAAACTGGACTGGGGGGAGTACGCCCAGACCGGGGCGATGATGAAAATCCCGATAGAGACGAAGAGGCCCTGCCACCACAACCTGATCAAGGTCCTCCATGCCCCATGACGAAGAACCCCCCAGAGGAAATCAGGGATGGGCAGGACGGGCGGCAGAGGCAGCACTACCACCAGGCGCACAGCCTATCATGTTCGACCCGGACGCACGCATCGCCACCACCCTCACCGCAAGACCAGCGGACTATGCCATCAAGCGTCTTGAAGCACGCAAACACGTACCACTTTGGTATTTCTCCAGGGAAGGATTGCACGAGGCTGCTTGCGCGGTCAGACAGTCGGATGAAAACGAGACCCTGGCGATAACCAAAGCGGAGGAGGGTCAAGTTACGGTACGATCAGCCGGCTCACTTGCGGCGTCCAAGAACGTGAAGCTTGACCATCAGCTCTCATTTAGCGAGTTCATGTATGCCAAGAACCTTTTCCTTACGGCCATAGACAATGCGAAGTGGGGAGACAACGCCATCGATGCTTTCAACTGGTTTTTCCACAACCTGGACAATCACTCCATGCGGGAGGAAGGAGAGCGAGGAGAAAGAGCGCTGTTGCATTATGCATCCAGAGCGCGTACAGACTGGCACGATAAACTTGCGCTTCATAAAGCTTACAACATAGCCGCCATAAATGAAGACCTCCTCGCCAAAATAGCACGCGAGCTGGATTCCAGAGAAGTCCGTGCCAATCTCGAGCAGGTACGTCTAGACTCACGCGAGAATTTATACGAAACTAATCTCACCTCCGCACAACCCGCTCATTTTCGTGAATTTGCTTTTCACCAACGCTGCTGCTGCTGCTGTCGCCATTTTTCTAATGGCACGCTAATACCACCGCTGCTGTCATCGCTGCTACCACCACCTCCGCTGCTGCTTCCCACCCGTGCCTTACACGCAATGGTGCAGTTCTTTACCTGTCCAGATCGAGCAGGCTTGCGCCAACCGGTTCCAGCCAACAGAACGTGGGCGACAGTTTATGTGAGACACGCGCGGTCGGCGGCCTTCACGGTCTGCCTCACCTCGTCTAGCAGGCTCGGCAAGGGGCCCGTGGCCAGTACGCCGCAGGTCGCAGTCCAGGGAAAGGTCACCATGGTGCAGTCGGAGCAACGAAAACAAACGGCGCTGCCCTTTTCGCAATAGCAAAGCCCCATCAACCTGCCCAAAGTGTCTGGGGACCCATGAAGCCCGCCCAGATCGTCCCCCCTGCAACGCATCGTCCCTGTGGGACAACTCGGCGCCCACCCACTGCTCACACGATCAGCAAGGACGTTTGCTCAACAAGAGCGGGCGAGTCCTCTGTTGGGATTTCCAACGACCCCGTGGCTGCTCAGGCCAAGGGCACAACCATGAATGTTCAGGTTGTGGAGATGCCAACCACGGAGCCCAGGAATGTCCCCTCCGCCAGCGCGCTGTCGGCACGTCAGCGAAGTAGGGCGCTAACGCCTTACAACGCAGACGGTTGGCGCAAGATGTTAATAAAGTTTAGACTATCCCATAAGCACCCCGCTCTGCCCGAGCAGTTAATGCACGGTTTTCGTGTGAGGGCCCCCACCATAACTCGTTCGTTTACCCCACCCAACAACCCCTCTGTAAATATACATCACGACGCCTTCAACGAAATACTGCACAAAGAGTTCACAAAACAGCGCTACATAGGACCGTTTACTTGAGACGCGCTCAAGACACTCATTGGACCCTTTCAATCATCGCCATTAAACATAATACCCAAATCCGGAAAACCAGGGAAATTCCGTCTTATCCAGAACTTGTTGCACCCTAATTCGCCCTGACCGGGCGAGGCGCTATCGATCAATTCACAGGTCGATTCATCTCTCTTTCCCTGCGAGTGGGGCACCTTTCACACCACATGCACTTTAATCCAAACTCTTCCACAGGGAAGCCAAGGAGCAACTAGGGACGTAGCCGAGGCTTACCGGACAATTCCATTACATCCCTCACAGTGGCCAGCGCTCGTCATGCGCGTCGCAAACGAGCCGGCGCTTTTTGCAGTAGACACATCTTTGTGTTTCGGTTACGGCCCCTCAGCAGGAACGTACAGTACAGTACGGGATGCTGGCCTAGACATTTTTCGAGCAGCAGGTATAGGACCCGTAATCGCCTGGGTAGATGACCATTTCTTCTTTCGTTTACCACGCGATACCATCACAGAGTACAATGAGACTCGCAAAGCGAAAGCTCGAATTATTGCCGAACATGGCGGGAGACTTAAAGATAATGGCCGTTGGTGGTTCAAAGGAGACATTTTGGCCGATGGCTCTCATGAACAGTTCGCTGAAGACTGCATGCACATCATCCGAGAGTTAACGTCAGAGCACACAGGCGACATCGTTACATCGCACACATATGACTTTAGCCATATTGACCAGATTTCCAACCAGCTTGGAATCCCCTGGGAGCTCTCCAAGGACACTCCCTTTTCCTCGACACCAACTTTCATCGGTTTCACATGGGACCTTGAGAATCGTACAGTCTGCCTAATGATGGCAAAGCAAGTAAAGTACATGAATGCGATACACGATTGGCTGCGCACAACAGCGCATGATCTCGAGCAAGTGCAGAAGCTGCACGGGCGATTATCTCACGCATCATTAGTCATCCCAGAAGGCAGTGCGTACCTCACCTCGCTGCAGTCGATGCTGGGAATTTTCGGCAACAAACCTTTCATGCCACATAGGCAACCACACGGCACAATCTACGAACTGCGCTGGTGGCTACACGCTTTGAACTCCAAGCCCCCCATTCCAATCCCGCACCATATACACACAACTGACCATCAAGCTTTTTTGGATGCCAGCACCAGTTGCGGCCTGGCGATCGTTATCGGCAACAAGTGGCACGCGTGGAGACTCCACAAGCACTGGAAGACAAATGGGCGAGACATCGGGTGGGCAGAAAGCATTGTGTTTGAATTACTCATCTGCACCCTGCTTATTTTGGATCAATCCAGCATGGCACTCACAGTTTATTGTGACAACCAGGGAGTTGTCGACAGCTGGAAAAAAGGCCAGAGCCAGAACACCCCCACTAATGCTACATTTCGGAGAGTCCACAACGTCCTGGCGTCCCCTCCATGTCGGGTATTCGCGAAATATGTCCCCAGTGCAGACAACCCAGCTGACGGACCGTCCCGCGGCAGGTACCCCCCCGCTGCATTTTTACTCCCACAGATCCCCATACCTGAAGAGATTGACAGCTACATCCTCAACTTCGATGACCCCCAGTGCAACACACTCGGCATCTAATATTGACTTCACACACCTGAGCAAACTGTCAACCTCGAGGACCCAAGCTACACGAACACACAACCATCTTCCTCATGACAATGCAAAAGTGAGCGACACATGTCCCGCAAAAACTGTACTACCATATCCAATAAATCTCACGCCCGTCCTTTCTGATCTGCGCCCACATTGTGCAGCCAAGGATCGGCTCGAGAAGTGGCCCCACATCCTGATTCGTTCCCTTTCCTTGGTCCCCCCGAAACATTTGAGCTCCAGGAGAGGGTTAGAGCCGTAACCTTGGAAGGTTGGGCAGAAAGCACTTGTGCCACCTATGGTGCTGGCCTTCTCGTCTACCACGTTTTTTGCGATAGCAGAGGAGTCCCGGAAAAAGATCGTGCCCCGGCTAAGGCGGCTCTGGTTTCATCTTTCATCTCAGCACTCGCAGGCTCCCTCTCAGGCAAAGCCATTCACAATTATATATACGGAGTCCGAGCTTGGCATACATTGTATTCGCTGCCGTGGGTTTTGCACGAAGATCAGATAGCGACCATGTTAAAGGGTGTAGCTAGACTCGCCCCACCTGCAGTCAAACAGGACAAACACAAGCTGGTTACGATCCAGATGATGTCTCTTATTAGAGACAAACTCAACCAGTCCAACCCTTTCGATGCAGCATTTTTCGCCTGCCTCACCACTACCTTTTATACTGCAGCACGAGTAGGCGAATTTACGCTACAGAGGCTTGACGCCTTCAATCCTACAGAGCATATAACCCGTGGCGGTGTACGTGACAACATTGATCGCAACAGTCTACACACCAAAGTGTTTGCTCTCCCATGCACGAAGTCCAGTCACACAGGCGAGGAAGTACAATGGGCGAGACAGGATGGCCCCACGGATCCTTCAGATGCTTTCAACAAGCATATCGAGATCAACAATCCTCCCGTCAACGGCCCTCTTTTTGCCTACAAAACAGCGAAAGGGTATCGACCAATGACACGGCAAACCTTTGTCATACGTCTCAATAAGTTTGCCCAAGCAGCAGGGCTCAAACGCATACACGGACACAGCATCTGTATCGGAGCTACGCTAGAATACCTACTCCGAGGAGTCCCTTTTGACGTCATGAAAGTTAAAGGCCAATGGGCAAGCAATGCTTTCCAACTCTATCTCAGAAAGCACAATCAGATTCTAGCTCCTTACATGCAGTCTATGCCTCCCGAGACAGCCCTGGAATTCACCAGGCTCGCCATGCCGCCAGTCCACTAGCTATTTCCTCGTGAGTTCAGCCCTCCTAGTACCTGGGATCCGAGTGTCACCTCGTTGCATCGGGCCCATCCTAACATTCTGGGGAACGCAGCTGATACTCGGGCCCCACAGGTTCTCGAAGATCGCGGCTGGGAGGCGCTTCGCGCCTTTGCCCACACTCACTTAGCTTTCTCTCTCTGCAGGCCGAGTCACATAACGACGAACAAAGATGGAGGAGATTGCTCTGGACAGTGAGCCCGAAGGCATTGAAACAGTTGAAAGGGATAGCATGCAAGTTGATACTGATTTGACACATGAGACATGAACCACAATGTCGGTGAGTCCTTTTCGCTTTTCCTTTATGTCTCTGTGTGTTCTTACTCAGTCTACATCACACCAGACATTGGTCAGCGTCAGAGCCACAGAAGATGCTCAGCTGGTAGCCAAGAAGGTCAAGACAGAGGTGGGCGAAGACTCAGAGGCTCAGGTCGAAACGGGCACCACTATGGATTCAGTGGATGCCATCGAAAGCAAGAGGACTCAGACCACAGGCTCTGAGTCCAAGTCTCGCAGCAAGTACAAAAACAGCGACCTTCCTATTCCTGCAGATCACAAATGGATGAATGCATTCATGGACACTGCCATTCTCTGGGCAGGGGGACAACCAAATATTTGGTTGATTCCCGATGAGACCCTGGCGACAGCGCTCTAGGAAATATTTACTGTTGTCTACCCAGATGTTCAGTATCAGGTAATGGTTCACGGTGCAGTATTTGGTGTTGTACGTCATCATCCTCATTCCTTTTTATCATCCTCTCATTTCCCTTCACTGAAATATGGATAGGCATGGCAGCGCCTGCTTGAGTGGTGCAGTGGATTCAGATCTACTGCCCTTGTTATGGCCATCCATTTCTTCTGGGGAGTCATCACAGTTAATGCAAAGTCAACGGACTCAGACTCAGACTCAGACTCAAACTCAGACCCCAATGCAACAGTCTGAGAACTTGCCAGAGATTTGATTTCACCCCCCTAGTTCCCATTCACACATGAAGATTGCGACGAACTGGATTCTGCTTGCAACTTTCATTCGGACTTCATCCTGAAACTCATTGCGACTGCCCATTTGAGCAAAACAACCAGTGCCATCGACGTCCAGTCCTTAGAAACGGCAAAGCTGCGAAAAGGCTATGGTTTGGAGTGTGTTGTTGCCCTTGCAGCCGCTGCGGTAAAATCTTCTTGCACTGCTTGATTTACTGTACTAACTGTATTGTTATCAAAGCTTGAGCGTGTGTTTACCCTTGTTCGTGATGGCACCATTGATGTGCGGAATGCTGTGAATGAAATGGCAGAAAAGAAGGGAAGGATCACACTGCTGAAGAAGCTCAACAAGGCGACTGGAAACATGAGCAAAGGTACATCTATGTTCTCTGTGGGTAACTGGGGCAGCGAAATGCAATCATACGCCATCTCAGTCACAAAGAAGGGTCCCGAAAATACTGCTGACATCATTACCTCTGCATATGCATTGCTCAGTAACCGTGGCCCTACTTGTTGAGAATCCTGGTATTTCTATTCAGATATTCTTATCCTGATACCAGATTCTAGAGCGGTCTATGACCTTATCTTTACGCTATTCATATTACTCACCTCATCAAGATAAGCTATCTCTTATCTTATGGTCTAGACTTATGATGTCATTCTTATCTCTTATCATGACATCATACGCTTATCAGCCAATAGCTGATACACCTCTTATCTCTTATCATACTATACAGTTATGATATCAGAGTTCAGTATCAATACGTACAAACAGTACAGATACTATATAAGATAGGCCTTACAGCCTACATATCTCTCTACCGAACATTCTATCTAACATAGTTCTGTTGAACTATCCTTGTTCTTTCACTGGTTCTTTCCTAAGCGTCTCCGCTTATACTTGAACCACTTCATTCTTTGTTACCATCCAGAGAACTTGTCTACGTGAGTCTCCCACTAGACAACTCATCCCTTCGTGTTCCTGCACTATCGGGGTTGTATTCCCGATAGGTTATGAGCCCCGCCTGAAGACGGTCCATCATATGTACGTTAACACCGATGCCCGTTATCTTCACATGCTATGGTTCTTGGATGGTTACTGGATTGACGCTGGCTATATCCATGGTCATTGCGGCCATGATGATTGCCTTTGGAGCAGAACCCTTCCAGGTTATGGGAGAAGACAACCTTCTAGAGTTCGCTGTTACTTCTGGAGAGTTGGTCGTCCGTCGGTTACTCCGCGGATTCCGACTTCTCTATGTTATGTCAGCGAATGGCAACCGAATCTCTCTTACGATTGTGCTTCACATTGAACCACTCTCTGAGATCAACAGTCCACCCAATTCACCTATTCCAGAAGGACGAGACCCATCTTCACTCCATCCTCCTCTTGTCTTTATGAATGACGAGAACACTTTCCTTCCTGGATGCCCATTCCAACTTCGTTGTCCCCTATGCCCTCATCTCTTGAAGACTGGAGAAACCTGTGTTCACCCAGATAGAGGCGTTAATGTACTTAGGCGATCCCCCGAAGACGCTCCTAATAGACAGGAAGTCTTTGATCACCCTTTCGAGTTCTTACGCATTATTCCTGGACGAACCTTCCACCCTCATCATCCTTCTCCTCCGGGATCCCCCTTGACTTCTACCCTTGTCGAAGAAGCCATAAAAACTGCGATCACACAAGAAACCCCTCCTCCATCTCCTACCCCTTCATCCAACTCTAGCCATACCTATTCTATCCGCAGAGATTCCTCAGAATCCTCTTCCTTATCAGCACGACAACTACATGTACACCGAGATAATGAACGAGGAAACAACAGACATACAAGAGTTATCCACAGATCCGACCATGGAAGACGAACTCCTGCTGTACCCAGTGGCCGAGTATCGCTTCACAAGGCATTAAATACTACAACTTCACATCGGACTAGTGAGGTTTCAGCAGAAACTGAACACGAGAATGTTTGAATCCCAAGGTGCGGCACCAGAACTAATGGAAGGCAACTTCCAAGCTCGAGGACTTCCAACCCTCGAAGGTCCTGAACTATGCGAAGCGAACCGTGTGGTCTATCCATTCCAGATACGACCATGTGAGACCAGAAAAAGAGACTATTGCCGCTGCCTACGAAGGAGCCGGTTGGGCTTTCCCCACCAAGACCAATAATCATACCCCTCCTGTTTGTATTCATAACCAAGGATTTGAAATCATTCATCGTATGCACTTTCCTCCTACTCTTGTTCCGCCTAAACTTCTGGAATCTTCTCTCAAGCCTAATTGGCTACCACCCACGGATGTTATAGCCAATGAATGGGACTTTATAAAGAGATTCGCCGCATTATACCAACAACGATTGGAATGAGGCTTTTGATTCCTATCTATAGATCTATCTTTCGTCTCAACACCGCTAGCAGTGCCTCTTCAAGTCTGCGTCCACTCAGAATGAGCTTGACACCATATATATAAAGACTTACAGAGAGACTTAGATGAAGAAGGAATCAAATTGCCGGTCAAAAATGAAGAACAACACAAAACCTTCATTCATCCTTTTTTGGCCTTTATCTGGTCTTGAAGACGAGTCTTATAATTCCAATTTTGATCCTCCTTACTCAAATTTCTTGAACATCAATAGCTTTTCGCTTCGACTGTATGTTCCCTATCATACTCATTATGATGATGATTATTTGTACTCAGGAAGGATTATTTGTCAATTCTTACATTGACAACCTGCATTATTTTGCGGAGATGCATTTCATTTTACATGAATGCTATTCTATCCTGCCGTTACCCTCTGGGTATCAAGACAAAACAAATACATCTTCTACTTATCAAAGTAGAAAGGAGAATCATACACAGCAATAGCTATCAAGAAATGGGACATCAAAACAAGAAAAATCGTCTCCTACCGATAAAATCCAGGATTGCTAGTTCTAAAGAGGATTACTCCTTCTTTCCTCTCTTGCATTATTTTGCAATATGTTCGTTGATGATCACTTTCCAGATATCCTCAGAACAAAGGCTTTTCCTACCACGGAAATTAACTTTGACAAAATACTTTCATCAGTCATATTCCTATTCTTCTACGATTGAAGAAGAAATATCTATGTCTAGAGCAAGTGTATAATTTCTATGCTTAGTGCTTACTCTGTTTTGGAACTTGTAGATGGAACTTTCACATATACAGCACTCCCTGCAGGAGCAGACCTAGCAGATTGTCAACAGAAGTGGAAACTTCTAGACAAACATATTCTTGGCCTGATGGCCAGTACGATTGACGACTTGCTACTGTCTCATGTCATTTATGACTGGACAGATCCTGTTACGTTTACCTCCATCTTCAAACACCTTTTGAGACAAGCTGAAAAACCCTTTTCAGCACCACTGGCTTTGCAGCCATCTTTCGTTATTCAAACAACTCTCATCCAAATATGTTCGCATTCAAACATGCTCAGACAGATATCAATGACATTATGTCACTCTTTGACCAGATGACCCAAGCCAGGTTAGATCTTCTACAAACCTTCCGTGCTATGATCCTTCTCAACAATCTTTCTCCCGAGTATAACTCACTCACCTCCACCATTGTTCACACTATTACTGTTGCCAACTTCGATATGCAACATGTCACTATTCTCATGGAGAAAGACCTTTGGGTTACACATCAAATCTCTCCATGCTCTGATCTCTGTCATATGAGAGTCCAAAGACCCTTCTTCTTCTTCGATTACCGGACGAACATTATTAGACGCGGTTCTCCAAAAAACAAAATCATTGGAAGAACCAGACTTCCTCTCATCAGAGATCGTCTAACTTCTCCTGATGGTTATCAAACCAGGTCCGACCAGGTCTAAACAACCTGGTGAAGATCAGAAGAAAGAATGGTTTTATCAATGACATGGTAATATGGGTAAAGCTCCTACCAGAGCCATTAAACATGTTTCTTTTACAAACAAGGTGAAGAAGGAAGAAGAACACGTTGACCTTACTTCAAAGGTTTATAAAGAAACCTTGAAGATCAAGAGATAGATGTCTTGGAGAAAAAACATCCATCTATTCAAGCACATGCCGGATCAGAAGATCATAACGATGAAGACAATGGAATGATAAGTGATGAATTCCTATAATCTTTATAAAGGAACAGCCATTCTAGCTGCTCTTCCTTTACGAACCTCTTCCTGAGGGAGAAGAAATCATTATGGAATCATCACAGACTATGAAAGAGAAAGTCGAAGAACTTTTCGTTTTCTAGGATTTGCTAGTTTGTCTCATCATTGCAACTTGACCATATCCAAACCCTCCTACTATTTCCCTCGAGGAATTAGCTGTGACTCTGTCACAAGACCCTGGAGTGTGTTTTAACTATACGAGTCTAACAAACTTGTATATGATCAGGATATTTCTTGGTTGACTTAAGGATGCAGCATCTCTTCGTGAGCACCTCCCTTAAAGACCATGATGATGACTATTACATGTATCACGGTGCTTTTGCACTACGAGGAGATACTACAAAAATTTCACAAATCAACGAATCTAGGGATCAGGACTTCTGTTCTGAAAGAAGTGTGGTATTATGCTCCACATGCAGGTCTCCGACTAACACTCTGTCGGTACCAACCACACTTATTAGCTGAGGCTATAAGTGTATAATCAGCTCAGCAATCACAAAACCCAGTATCTGGGACACAAATGAGAGTTTGGTGAGCCGGACTTGTGTCTCCTCACCAAATAACAATTCTCCTTGGTTTCCGTCCGAGTCTGATGACTCCAAGATATGAGAATTGGTCAACTCATCTGTCTAGGAAGATTCTCCTTCTTTCTTTTGTCACTGGTTTACCAACTGTCGACGCTCCATCTCCACTTCTGCATGCTCGCCCCTACCTTGCTTCAGCTTAGCATGTCACAAACTCGTGTGCGTTATGTTCTCGCTTTCCTTGATGACTATACAGGATACACACCATCTTCATTGGTTTCCATCCGAGTCCGATGACTCCAACTGGAAGATTGATTGTTCCGTGGTATCTTTCACAGCATTTCCAGACTATGGTATCCTGGGCTGATACCTTTACCGGTCACTCGCTCACCTCTATACGTTCTGACCGTGGGGGGATTTGTTTATTTGTTATTGGGCTGGGGAACTGGAACTATAAATGTTCTTCCGTTCCAGAGGTGTCATGGCCGGACATCTTTCCCTCTTCCCCTCATAGGTGAACAGCAATGCAGAGAGGTTCAGATGAACTTAGAAACCATATGCCTGCCCTACATGCTTATATGCCACGAAAGGTCTATCTCCTATCTCTGTCATCAAGATAGGGAACACCCATGACTAGTCATGGAGACACATCTGACGCTTTTCAGAGGTTTTTGGGACATGAGTTAATGTTTTAGAGCAACGACAAGACAGGTTGTCCTCTTACAATCTTCATTGGTTTACGTCCAAGTTTGATGACTCCAACTAGAAGATTGGTAGGAGATAACCTTCATTGGTTAGCAGACCAAACAAAGAAACAAAGAAACGAGTATTCATATTCATCACCTTTTTCAATGAAAAGAATCTTTCCTAATTTGTTCCAGAAATAAAGCCGATAGACATACCCCTATTCCTATTGAAGATGAAAATCTGTTTACAGCACTTGACGACCTACCATCGGATGATACTCGACATTATAGGGATCCGGAACCCTCTCAAGATATCAATATCCTTTTACACCTAGGTTTTAGGTCAAATCCTCAACTCAACCTACTAGGTCAGGTCAACTCCCCAAACAACCATTCCCTCGAGATATGAACACTTGTCTCGATATTCCTCACATTCCAATCCATGGTTTCCACGGATGATCTATCACCATTACAGCTCTACAATGATGATACACCTTCTGGATCAGATAACTCTCTTCCACCATCATATGCCACATCACCCACTTGTCCAGGCATGAAAATACAACCTGAGACAGGACAGATCGACATTAGCAGTATAAAAAGACAAGATGGTAGATTCTTCACAGAATCAGATTCGCCTCCAGAAATGGAGAGACATACAGTCGAGCAGGAAGAAATTGCTCCTACTGGCCCTCGAATCTCGTTACCACCTACACAACATCCTGAAGAAACTCTAATCAAGTTTCGCAATTGTCCTCTCCAAAATCATCTTATGCTTGCATCCCTGTACCCAGGTTCATTCCTGATAGTACTTATGGGGATAGACCACCAATACGAATCAAGCAAGATCTTAGAGGACCTGCACCTACTCAGGAGGAGTTTATACAAGTCGAACCACGTCCTACCAACGAGGAAGATGATATTGGACAAGATGTATTCATCAAAATGGATTCGTCATCGCTTATCCATGGCTGTGGAAACCACTAACGGTCATCTTCTGCCGAAGCAGTATAGAGATGTTCTAAAGCTCTCTAAAGAAGACCAAGGATTATGGAAAAGTGCCATGAACAATGAGATAAATCGTTACATGAGATAAAGATAGGGGAACTGGTAGACCTACCTAAGGGTCGTTGCACCATCAAAGGGAGATGGGTGTTTGCTGTTTAAATCTGACAATAAGAAAGCAAGATTTGTCACAAAAAGATTTACACAGATCTTTGGAATAGACTATGAAGAAACTTTCTCTCCAGTCGCAAGAGTCAAAACATTTCGACTTCTTTTTGTCACTAGCAATGCTTCATGATTGGGAAATTGAAGCACTAGATGTCAAAACTGCCTACCTTTTTGGTGAGCTGGATGAAGAGATCCATATGGATCAACCGAAGGGTTTCGTAGTAAAGGGTCAGGAGAAAAAGGTCTATCGATTGAAGAAGTCTATCTATAGACTAAAGCAGTTTACTCTTCAATGGAACAAGCAACTGCACAAGAGTCTCCTGGAGATGAAATATCTGTCACAACAGACCCAGGAACTTTCTGTTACACCCTGGAGATGAGATTTCTGTTATAAACAGACCCAGGAACTTATTCAAAACCACTGGTGAAGAAATCATCGTTCTTCTCATTTATGTTGACGATGCTCTTTTTATGAAAAGCAATTAGTAACAGATCTTCTCTCATAAAGCTTAGCTTATGAAACAATGGGAATCTAGAGATCTAGGTCAAACAAAAGAGTACCTAGGCAAGAGAATTACTTGAGACTACAAGAAAGAGGAACAATCTTTTGGACCAAACCCACTATGCGGAGAAAGTCGTGAAAAACGATTTGGCCAAAAAGAATTGTAAACCTTTCTCTGTACCTCTACCTACCGGGTATAACCCGAGATCAAACTCTGACCAGAACTCATCGAAGTCACACTTCGAAGTTGCTATCAGTCGGTCTTTTGATCACTGTTATATGACATGCTGGAAACAAGACCAGACATATCCTTTGCTGTTATCACAAAATGTCACAGTTCTCTTCCAATCCAATGAGAGAACACCTGCAGAAGGCACTCTACATCGTTCGCTATCTCTCTTTCTCCAAGGAACTCTGCTGTGTATTCTGGGACAAGTAACACCAATGGTTTATATGCCTAATCTGACACAGATTGGACTGGTAACGTTGAAACATCACGTTCTACCACTGGTCATGCTATCTTCTTAGGAAATGGCATAGTCTCTTGGCTATCTAGGCGACAATGAAGGGTTATACTTTCTTCTATAGAAGCGGAATATCGTGGTATGACCGAAACTATCAAACACTAGGTCCTCTACCATTATGCGTCGATAACCAAAGCGCTATATTCCTTGCTTCCAAATCCTGCTCAAGAAGGCCATACGAAATATGTCCGGATGATGGAATATTTCATATGAGAATCAGTGGAGTTTTGGAAAGATCAAACTCTACTACCTTCCTATGGATCAGCAATTCGCTGATACCTCCTTTACAAGGAACTTAAGCAAACAGAAATTCAAAGATGGAAGAAAACGACTTCGACTCCTACGATACAAACCATCATAACATTTCTAGCGAGGAGGAGTGTTGAGAATCCTGGTATTTCAGATTCAGATTCTATTCCTGATACCAGATTCTAGAGCGGTCTATGACCTTATCTTTACACTATTCATATTACTCACCTATCAAGATAAGCTATCTCTTATCTTATGGTCTAGACTTATGACGTCATTCTTATCTCTTATCATGACATCATACACTTATCAGCCAATAGCTGATACACCTCTTATTTCTTATCATACTATACAGTTATGATATCAGAGTTCAGTATCAATACGTACAAACAGTACAGATACTATATAAGATAGGCCTTACAGCCTATCTCTCTATCAAACATTCTATCTAACATAGTTCTGTTGAACTATCCTTGTTCTTTCACTGGTTCTTTCCTAAGTGTTTCCGCTTATACTTGAACCACTTCATTCTTTGTTACCATCCAGAGAACCTGTCTACGTGAGTCTCCCACTAGACAACTCATCCCTTTGTGTTCCTGCGCTATTGGGGTTGTATTCCCGATAATCCATACCTTGACTAGCAAAAGAAAGTCGTTATCATTCAGACGGCATTGCTTAAATACAAAGTCTAATGCCCGTAATCCTGCATCACGTTCGCACTTATGGACCCATCCAGTGACTAATGTGATAACCCATGACAGATGGTCGGATTTTAATGAACTTGGCGTAGATTTGCGTGAGCACGAGCACAGAGTAGTCAGAAAAAGCTTACGCTTTTGGCATCGACAATCGCTGCTTTGCAGTCTTGCCGTGTATTAGAGCGTGATTGGGGAGTGCGTGGCTACTACCCTTTGAGGCCCGCGAAATATCATCCGTGAATAAAGCCCCAGTATTGGTGAGCTCATCACATATCCACAGCTTAAAAACTGCGCTGCCGACGTGCATGCCAGTGAGCGGCAACTGAGGTTCGGTCTGTACCTGAGGACGAATCCATCAGATACACTCGAAGTTCAAGTCGTGTTTGAAGGCTACTTACGATACTCTCGGGCGATTGGGAAGAGTGGGACTCTGCCTTGACTCTGCCTGGGCTCTGGACCATGGGGACCTTCGGGCGATAAAGCATCAACATCGACTGTATAGCACTGCAACAGGATAGGACGGAGTCTTCAAATGGTAAGTTTCCTGTCTTCTCCACTACGTGCAAGATGGCTGTTGTCGGAGACAGAGCCATTCCAACTATCGGTTAAATCCCAGCACGCTCGACAACCAAGCCAACCCATCTATTCGTGCATGCAATGTCCCAAAACGAAATACGGACATCAAAATGTGATGCGAATAAATTAGATCTCCTGCTGCCTGCCAGTGAGTGTAATTGAACAGGTGTGTCGTGGACCGGTAAACCCATCGAGACACAGGACAGACGCGCGCGTCTTCTTCGGGGTCGTGTCCGCCCTCGCCGCACGTCTGGATCTCGCGGTGACACCATTTCTTGGCGAGCCATGCGAGTCCGGGTTTGAGTAGTTGACCGCGGGGGAGGGGGAACATGAGTGCGGTGTCGCTGCAGAGGGCTTTGAGATCCGATTCGAGGGAGTGACCGACGAGGATGGATGTCGCCTTTGGGTGCGAGGGTGGTGAGGAGTTGGGTTTGGACCTCGGCGAGGGACGCATCGGCGATGCCTGACCATCTATATGGTGGGTGGTGTGCGCAGTGGGGTACCCTTTTTTGTTTCTTTTCGTTCTTTCAATTTGCTTGCCATGGTAATGATATCCCGAGTTCCAAGTTTTTTTCATCATTACTGGATCATGTACAGCACATAGTAGTCTTGCTAAGAATTCGGTATATTTCAAGTGCATTTTCCATGCAGTTCGAATGTGCCATTGCCAGTGGGTGACTCAGGAATCCGGCCCGGGATGGAGGGTCGGCACCTTAGATATGTTGAAGAATAGGGTAGAAGCTGATACCGACTGGGAGCGGATACTAGCCGTGGACCTGGACTGAGTGATAATCGATGGGAGGCATCCCATCGATCACTCAGGCCATATATATTGTACAGTCATTTACATACGTACATACGCATATACATGTACATACAAGGGTTAGTCCATATGATGCAATCAGATAATTCCTACAGCATGTGCAGGGTGAATCAGGAAGATCTGCCGAATATCGAAGATTCATTGTCTTTTTTGGTTGTGGAGCCGTCGGATGGGATCTATGAAATTCTTTGATCGCATTGGGGGCATTTTTGAGATTTGACTCCGTGATCCATTCGTTTTCTTCTGATGGGAATCCTTTCCAGTGAATGAGGTACTCTATTTTTCCGCATCTTTCTTTTGAGGCTAGAATCTCCTCAATCTCCTGTTCTTCTACTCCGTTTATCAGGTCTGGAGGAGGTGGTGGAATCATTTTTTGAGATGGAAATGTCCCTTTATGGTAAGGATGAAGAAGGCATTCGTTGAACACGTTGTGAATTCCGCGCCACTTTGGATCTAGTTTTAGGCGATAAGCGGAGTTTCCAATTTTCTCTATGACTTTGAAGGGCCCATATTTTTTGTCTCCTAATTTCTTGGATGGTCGATCAGATCGGATATTAGTTCCTTCGAGAAGGACTAGATCTCCTTTCTGGTAATCAACTACTGATCAGGTTTTTCAGTCATAGAACTTCTTCATGTCTGAGGCTGCGTGTTCAAGCGATTCTTTTGCCAACTTAAACGTTCCTTGCATCATCTCTACAAACTCTTTTGCTGATTCATTTCGAACTTGTTTCCGATATTCTCCCCTAATGTTGGGTTGTTGTCCATAGTTTAACATGAATGGGGAGTATCCACTGGTAGTAGTGGAGTTTTGATTATGGGCGAACTCGGCTAGAGCTAGCCATTCTACCCAATCATTCTGTGGATGATTTGTGTACAATCGGAGGTATTGTTCGATCGTCACATTGTACCTTTCCGTCTGTCCATCTGTTTGTGGATGGTATGCGGTTGATGGGTTTCCTTGAATCCACAATAATGTGTATAGTGCATCCATAAACGATGAGACGAATTGTGGTCCTCGATCAGAGATCACTTTTTGGGGAGTGCCATGTAGCTTGAAGATATGATCTCGGAATATTGTGGCTACTCCTTTAGCGGTGATGTCTGTTGAAATCGGGAATAATTGGATCATTTTGGAAAAGCGGTCGACTATGGTAAGGATCGCGTTCTTTCCTTGTGATTCTGGTAAGGGTCCGATTATATCTACCGATATGATTTCCCAAGGGCACTGTGGTATTGTGTTTGGTTGGAGCGGTGTTTTAGTCGCTTTTGTTACTGATTTGGTTTTTTGACACTTATCGCATTCTTTGACATACTTTTCTATGTCTTTTCGAATGGTAGGCCAGTAGTATTTCGCCAGAATCAGATCTCTTGTTCTCCTTATCCCTGGATGTCCTGTGAGTGGATGATCGTGGTTTCCTTGGATCACTCTTTCTCGTAATCGGTCATCTTTTGGGATATACAGGAGTTCTTTGTAGAACAACATTTTCTCGCTCTCTTTCCATTGGCTGTTTTCCTTCATTAAGCCTTTGGTAGCGTACTTTTCTCTTTTGTGTTGTAGTTTCTTTACCATTGACTCAATTGATTCTGAGTTACTCATTAAAGAGTCATCATGAATCAACTGTTTTTGCGTTTCAACGGAGCGAGTCGCTACAACGTTGGACGAGTCTGGTGTGAAAAGGTGATTCGGTAAAAGGATCTTTGCTTTGTTGTCATCTTCTACCCCCTTTTCAAAGTCTGGCCTCCGGGACAGAGGGTCAGCAGGATTTGTCTTTCCGGGACGATGGATGAAGGTAAAATGATATTCCTGCAAAAGTTGTTGCCATCGAGCTTGTCTTCTGGATAAATCCTGGGGCTTTTTGAAGTATGTGAGATTTTGATGATTGGTCAAAATCTCAAAGGGATGAGTGGTGTCTAGGAGGTAATGGCGCCATTCTTGTAAAGCGAATATGACTGCTGCCATTTCAAGATCCGCAGCATCGTAATTTCTTTCTGCATCACTTAAGGATTGTGAAATGAAAGTGATATGGTGCCAATGGTCATCTTGTTTCTGCGTGAGGACCACTCCCAGTCCGATTCCTGATCCATCAGTTTCCACTCGAAAAGGTCCGTCAGCGGTTGGCATCGCTAGTGCTGGTGCTGTGGTGATAGCCATTTTGAGGGCTTCAAAAGCTTGTTGGCAACTTTCGTCCCACATGAATTCTTTCTTTTCCAACATAAGGGCGTTTAGGGGTCGTGCCACTTGTGCGAAATTTAGGATAAAACATCGGTAGAAGTTAAGGAATCCTAGAAACCCTCGTAGTTGTTTTCTTGTGGTGGGAACGGGCCAGTTTGTGACTCCTTTGACCTTAGCGGGATCCATTTTGATCATTTGATGGCCCACGATCAATCCGAGATATTCGGTTTCAGCTTGTTCGAACTCGCATTTAGTATGTTTTAGATACAATTTGTTGTCTCTTAGTATCTGTAATACTTCCGTGACTATTTTGCAATGTTCGTTTAGATCCGCTGTGAAGATCATGATGTCATCCATGTAGATTACCACTTTCCCTCGATTGATCAGATCGTGGAATAGGGAGTTCATCATGGTTTGGAACGTTGCAGGAGAATTTGTAAGCCCAAAGAACATGACTAAGGGTTTGAACAATCCGCGATTGGTTCGGAAGGCTGCCTTCCATTTGTCTCCTTCTTTCATGCGAATGTTATTGTATCCCCATCTGATATCAAGCTTTGTGAAGTACTTGGCATTTTTCAGCTTGTCAATCAGTTCAGCGATTAGGGGCAAAGAATATTGATTTTTTATGGTAATGTCATTTAGTTTTCGATAATCCTGAACCGGTCGCAGTTTTCCGTCCTTCTTTTTGATAAAGAAGAAAGCAGAGGCGAAAGGGGACTTAGAAGGGCATATTCTTCCCGATTTGAGATTCTCTTCAAGGAACGCGTCAAGTTCCTTTTGCTCATCGAGCGTTAGATTGTACGTTTTGCAATCTATCACGTGGTCTCCAGGTAAGAGTTCCACTGCATGATCCCACGGTCTTTTTGGTGGAAGTTCATCAAAATTTTCTTTGTCAAAGATGTCTTTGAATTCATGATAATGTTCTGGTACCACGTTTTCAAAGGTTTTTAGGTATTTCTCTTTGTCTTTTTCGAAGGCTAACTCCGTTGCTGTGTTCGCTCAAATATAGGAATCTACATCTACTGGGATGAGGCCGGGGAGATGATCATCTACACAGGTAAATTCGATTGTTTGTTCTTTCCAGTTGATGATTGGATTATGTTCTTTCAGCCAGTTGAATCCTAGGAAGATAGAGTGGGTGGACAATTTTGTTACCGCAAGCGCGAGTCTTTCCGAGTGGTCTCCAATTACTAGTTCTATTGTTACGAATTTGGATATTAGTCCGTTACTGTTTGGAGTTCCATCGGCATTGTATACAGGAATGGCAATGGGGAGGTTATATGTTGCTATATTGTTTTCCTGTACGAAGGACTCGTCTATGGAAGATCCGCTACATCTGGAATCTACCAATGCTACTATGGGCAACTTTGAGCCATCGGTCATCACAATCGTTTCTCTTGTCTCTAATGAGTGTGTGGAGTGCTTTCTTTGTATGAACTTAGGTTTGTTCTGTAGTTCTCGCATGGAGAAATGCGCTTCTTCTGGTGAATCGGGTGTGACTTCGGCTATTTGTGTTTGGTGAACAAACATTTTTAGGTGTTTGAGAGTTCGACCGTTGGTGGTTCTGTCAGCCATTGTTTTTATCCATTGAACCAACCATGGATCTACTGTGTTCATCCAATTTTGTCGATGACTCTCTTTTTTATTGGAGGATGCTGCTCTCGTGGGTGCTCCCTTTTCCGATGTTTGTTTTTTGTCAAGGCCTGCCGCTCTCGTGGGTGCTCCTTCAACAATGTTTCTCCTTTTTTGAGAATTTTTGTTGGACTTATGGGTTTTGAAATGATCTCTACCCTCTTTTTATGACTATCGTTGTCCTCGATGTCATTGGTCTCTTCAATGCACAAAACGGAATATTTATTGTGCATAGGTAATACAGGAGAGGTAGTCGACCATGTATCTACTCTCCTTTTGGAAAACCCTCCTCAGCTTTAGTGATAGCCACTTCTAGTTCCTCCACCATGGTATACTTGATTTTCTGACCGCGGTATTGGAAACTTCGTACTTGGCAGACACGGGGTTTGAAGTGATCTTTGCAAGGCCATGGTTTTCCGCATTTAAAGCACTTTCCTTCGGCTCGTGCCTTACTGATGTCCATTGGAACTCCTCCCTGAGCTCCGAACGTTCCCGGTTGGTTCGGGTGGACTTCTGTCTTTGGTACTGGAGGAGAGGATGTAGTTGCGGTCGTTTCCGCCCTCTTTCCAAACCAAGTTTTGTTGAAGGTCGTGTGACCTCCACAGCATTTGCGATCAGCAATCTTGGCAAGGATTGCTTCTGCACGAGTCAATGCTGTTTCCCATTTCGCTAAGCTTTCCGATTCAAAGAGATCGGGGTTGCTTCTTTCGACATATTCGACAACCTCATTTCGCACACCATCTCGGGTGAGTTGAATAAGGAGTCGTCCTTGGACACGAGTGTCATAGCCAGCCTCCAGGGTCAGCTGCTTGAGTCTAACGAAGAAATTGCTGACTGAGTCTTTTGGGCCTTGTTTAAGGGCCATGAGTTTTCTTTCTGCTTCTTGCCTGATTTCTTTGGGCAAGAAGGTTTCACCAACTTTTTTGGCGAATTCGTCGAACGTCTGAGCGTCCATGTCAAAGTCTACTTCTTGGGCGTACAGGTCGGCGAACCTTCCTGCCACGTTATTGTTACGCTTGACTTGATTAGAGGCAAACATAGACTTGAAAGGTCAAGGGCTAAGGGTTCTTGAAGGTCGTCTTCAAGAGCAAAGGACGCTGGGGGCTTCCGCAGCAACTCCTGGCAACAACTAGTTGCTTAGGGAGTTCAAGGACGAAGGTTTACAAGGGAGCGCACACTCAAGAGTAGTGCGAAGACTCAGAGAGATCCAAGGACAAGGGAGAATCAAGTAGATTAAAGTTAGAGGAAGTACATGGCGAGTCGTCGTTTAAATAAGTGGGTATGCAGCGCACGGACCAAGCAGTGTTCGTGGTACTCAGACTGAGACAGATATAAGCGGAAAGCCTGGCTGTGCGATAGGTGGGGATAAGGCTGCATCGAAGCAATGCATGTGGGAAAGAAGACGTCCATAGAAAGTAAGTGGGAACGGGACAATGGAACCATGCACAGCATGTAGAAGGGAAGCTGTGTTTAGGTGGAAGGCGTTCCAAAGGAACGGTAAGAAGGTGAGACAAAGGAAGCAAGTCCGGGACGAGCGTTAAGTGAAAGAAAAGAAAGAATCGTAACAGTTATCGCCTCTCATGTAGCTGATTGCTATCATGATCTTTTGTTCGTCTGTGGGCATATTCTCGAAGCCCATAAGGTAGAACAATAAAGTTCTCCACCATTGGAGGAACTTCTCTTTGTTTCCGTCGTACATTTCCAGTTTAGCCGCGATGGACTTTCCAATTCTCCTGGTCAAGGCAGGAGTACCAGTTGGTCGCTCACTAGGTAATATCGGATTTCTTGGTGGTTGGCTTCGCCTAAATGGGGAAGCTGGCATACAGACGGTGGGGGGTGATATGGAAGATGGCGATGAGATTGATGATCGTGGTGTCAATCTAGGGGAAGTAAATGATGGTTGTTGTACGTTTAGTGGCATGGCAGGCGGTAATCCTGCTAAGATCTTGTTTTCGGCATAAGCCCTTTGCCAATCAGTGTACGTGGTGATGAATTCTTCCATCGTGCAAGGTTGTGGTGTGGTGACTCTATCAGGAGCCATTACGTATGGAGCGGGGGTGTTTGTGTTGCTTCTCCATGGAGAAGGGGATGATGACGTGGACGGGAGATTGTGGGTCAATTCAGTCATATCAAACGACGTCATTGCGCTTGTTCTTACTAATTCAGTTATTTGGGAAAACTCCCCGAATTTTCGGATGGAATGTGGATATAGTGATTCGCGTAGCTTGAACTTCCAATGATCCTCCTAATAGGACTCTCAAAGGCTCTGGCCAAATGCGGTGGATTGTGGAATGGAAGTACGATACAAAATGTAACTAATACCCCTTAGGTTTTGAAGGGCGTGATGTCGAGGGTGAGGGATACCGGAATTACTGTCGTTACTCTTTGACAGCAATACCCAATAACGGTGGTATACCGACGTGACAATAACTGTGATCACGCGAACAGTAAACATTATCAGAACATTTTATGTGGTAGCCTAATGTTCTACCAAACTGGCCCTAGTGCTCTATGGGCACAACAACTTTATCTTATTTATACTCTGGACCAGAGTTGAATGTAAAATGTTCTACAATTGTTTGCCTGGTAATCTACCAGCCGCAATTATAATACGCACAGGTGCAGCTTTCCCTTGGCTCTGGGATCCAAGCTTGCCTTTCGGCAGTTACGAAGCGTGTGAGAGGAAGAGCGAAGTGCTCTAAGTTTAAGACGGGGTAGGTATAGGGGTACAGCGAACGAAGGTCTTAAGTGAGACCTCATTGAAGGCAGATTGTATGAGGAGTCGGGGAACGACGAGTTCAGCAAGTAGAATACTCTTGGAATAATGTAAGGACCTTCTTAGAGGCATCTCAAAGTGAAATGTTGCTCAGTGAAAGAAATACTATTCCAAGAGTGGGGAAATACAGACGACTACTAGCTTACTTATATACTACTGTACATGTGGTTGAGGTGAGGCATACATGAGGAATACAGGAGGTATGATGTCATAATGACGAACCTTCTGGAATATTCTGTGATTATTGGGAGTGTGATAGAAAGTGAAAGAAGAAAAGAATCAGTTCATAAAACCTGCCTCGTCCAGCGGCCGACAGGGCTTCACAAAGATGCTGACGAATCATAATGCCAGGATACTCAAACTTCCATACAGATATCTGGCATTGATGGCAATCAATTTCGATTGTTGCAATATATCCCTTGGGAAGCCTGTCAGTGAGATAATCGAGAGTGCTCGACTCGTGTGAGGTCGAGAAGGGCTTGTGCACGCTCGAACGATCGTATTGCACTAGGCCTTCTTCACGTGCGAGTTTCCATAGAGAGGATACATATATGGTTGCTGGAAATGTCAGTTACCTTGCTTGATATTCACTGTGTGGTCGCGCGTTGTTCATGTGCCTGAACTACATAGCATATCGAGTTCAAGTGCAGGGTAGCGATGAGGTCATCTACGCGCAAGATCGCATTGTCATGATCTTGGGCCACACATACAACGACAGCCTATGAGACATAAGCAGCTGAGGAGCGACCAAGTGCCAGGCATGTAATACTCACCTAGACAACAAGGAAAAAACTAGTGTGAATTGAATGAACGTGGTTGAACGCGATGTTGCACACTCGATATGCTGCGAGCCTTTCCTCTGACCAACCAGCAATACACTCTTTGCGATGTGATTCATGACCGCGATTCGGACTTTGGTGTGGATTAGAGTCAACGTCAGTTTATATAAGAACACGAGCAGCAAGTACCTCTTTGGCCTCGGCGATCGCTTCGTCCTATTGTGCCCGGACGAGAGTTCGACAAGTGAGCACATGGCGGGGCTGCTGCGGGCAAGAGCCTATCTGCAAGCTGATCGAGCGATCTGAACAATACAGCCATGTGGAAAGATGGATCGGAGCAAGAAAGTTGTTCAGGATGCTCACTGTAACGTAGTCTCTGTCATCGCCAACTCGTCAGACGGTCTGCATGCACGTCCTCACCTATGGCTCGTCAAGAACTGGTCGGGTCTCCCGAATTCATGACAAAGATCGCCATCAGCGCCGTTCTGCAGCGTCTTTACACCTCTTTATCGTGGCACACTCTGACGTCGTATCAGCCTTACCCTCAGTCTCATGGGCCTCGACGAAATCCATCCACCTCCTCCAAAGACTTGGTCGAAAAGAAAAATGTGCAAACAGGTGCCTTTACCCCATTTCCCTCCTCCCTCCGTCCCTTATCCTCCCAGTCTTGCATCTCATGCGCAAGGGGCGCCATTGGGTCCTGGTCGTCAATACTTTCCCTCTCTCTTGCTCTCGTTGCTCACTTTCCAACAGGCCCTCCTCCTTGCAACGTTGTCCGTACTCGTTTCGTGTCGCTTTCCTCCCGTCCTCCCATGTCTTAGATCATCAACGAAAGTTTACCCATCTTCTTGGACGGTGCCTACATAAGTACAGTACAACTTTTCATAATGCATGGGCTAGCTATGCATATTTCTCGATTTGCATCCACTTTTGCCTGTGCCCATGGTGGGCAGCAGGTCAAATAGCCTTATATTGCATAATGCAAATGCATAGACCTTTGAGTATCAATATGCAGTGCGAGATGCCATTTTTGGTGAAGTGGAGTAGTTGACGAACTTGAGGTGGACAGTCCTAGTCTGGCTTGTGGATCACCAACCGAGTACCCATTGTTCCGTGCAAGATAAAATCTCATCACAAGATGGAAACCATTGAAATAGCTTTATTCCCCCAGGCCTCCTCATCCGAGTCATCATGCCACCAGCTGAACCCGAAGCAAGTTCTGGCAGGCGTAAACCTCGTCCCAAACCTGCTCCATACAAGCGGAAACCAAAAACAGCTACCACTGTGGTTGGCTTGATGAAAGATCTTCCGAGTCCTGTGACTTCTGTGAAGCAGCCGAATGCCAGCCGACGTGAACATCTAACACTGCACAACTGGCTTATGGTGTTTGCATATATCGATAAGCATCCAGACTTACCACAAGACCGAGTCGTTGAATATTTCAAAACTCGTGCTGAAGGCAGCCTTGAATTCACTCAGTCAACACTGTCATGGAAGCTCAAAGATCGAGCTGAACTAGAGAAGCGTATGAAAACCCATCCAAATGCCCTTTCTGGGAAACATGCACGTGTTGTAACATGCCCTGAAGTTGAGAAAGCTCTCGTGCTCTGGGTTCGGCACATGGAGGAAAAGGGCGAGTCAGTGACAGGACCAATGCTTCGTGAGAAATGTAAATGATTCGAAGAGTCAATGAATATTCCAGAGGAGCAGAGACTTACAGGCGATGGATGGATTTATCCATTTTGCAAGGCTTACAAGATCAAGGAATACCGACGACATGGAGAAGCAGGCTCAGTTGATATCAGGGCAGTTGAAACTGAGCATGCTTGTATGGGAAAACTTTTATCTACTTTTCCTGCAAGAGATCATTGGAACTTTGAGAAACAAGTCTATTTCCTCTGTAAGTATTTGAGCTTTGTGTAGACTTGGATAATGACCTGATTTGTGGCAGAGCCCCCCCCGACCGAGGTCTGGCCACAAAGCAGATGGCAGGAAAGAAGAAGTCGAAGTTCAGGATTACGATAGGTCTTGCTGCGAATGCTGATGGAAGCGAGAAGTTGCCCCTGTTTTTCATTGGGCGAGCAGCAAAACCAAGATGCTTTAATAAGAAGTCACCACAGTCACAAGGCTTTTATTACTGAAACAATAAAAAGGCCTGGATGACGATGGAGTTGTTCAAGGAGTAAGTACTAGTACATGAAGGGATTTGAGCATAACTTATGTACAGTGATTGAACACTGGCAGATGGGTTCAGGATTTGGACATTAAGATGGGCTTGCAGAATCGGCACATATGCCTTCTTGTTGACAATTTTTCTGGCCACAAGATCACGTATGAACCACGACACATCCAACTTGAGTTCTTCGAATCAAATCTCACATCCTTTGTTCAGCCCCTTGATGCTGGGGTTATACGCTGCTTCAAGGCACACTATCGACAGTCATTCTGTCAGCGAGCTATTGATCTTGATGAAGGAGGTAATCGAGATACAGTGGCTCAAACAACTGTCCCAATGTTTGCATGTTTTTCACTAAAGTTGATAACCCCTAACCGCATCTAACCTGGGCCCTAACATATGAGTGTATGAGATGAAGTGCTTACTCCTGGCTTTCTATAGGTGCAAGAATCAAGGGATTTGGCTAGGATTGGATGAACTGGCAGCCATAGCAAAATGACAACACATTGGGACAGTTGTTTGACTTTGTATTTTCATTACATATATTAGACCCTAGAATGCCATAAGATGGTTACATACCTTATGTAAAGGCTATATTATATCACCATTATGTCATTAATGAATCGACAGCATATATAAACCCTGCCATCACAAATAAATTCCCTCACTCCCACCATGAAACACCTCTCTGCTGCTCAAAAGGATAATATCATCTCTCTTGCTTCTCTTGATCTTTCCTGCCAAAACCTTG
>JBBPQL010000436.1:0-26147 GCA_038092515.1 Boletus subparvulus | reverse complement strand
AAACCATTGTAAGTTTGCATGGTCATTCCAGATCTCAAACTGGTTATGTGCTCCTTCTAGATAGTGTCGCCATTGTTCCAATGATCTGATGACACTAAGCATTTCTTTGTCTGCAACGGGGTAGTTGTGTTCTTTTGGGGTCATTGAATGAGAAGAGAATGCTACTGGATGCCATTTCCCATTTTGTTCTATGGAAAGTACTGCTCCAGTGGCAAAGTCTGAGGCATCTGTTTCTAAGTGAAAGACTCTATCATTGTCAGGATAGGCGAGGATAGGGGCTGTGGTGAAGCGGAGCTTCAGGGTGTCAAATGCTATCTGTTGAGCCTCTTTCCATGCAAAGGGAATGTCTTTCTTTGTCAGATCATTCAAAGGTGATGCGACTTGTGCATATCCTTCAATGAATCTGCGGTAGAAGTTTGCTAATCCAAGAAAGCTTCATACTCATCTGACCGTTTTAGGTGTAGGCCATTCCTTAATGGCTTTTACCTTGGAATCACCCATTTTGATCCCCTCTCTAGAGACTATCATGCCAAGGAATTCCACTTCTTGGACACTAAAAGTGCATTTCTCTGGTTTTGCAAAAAGGTCATGTTCTTCAAGACGCTTTAGGACTTTCTTTGTGATCCTTTCATGTTCCTGAATATTGTCCGTCTTGGTATAGATCATGAGATCATTGATGTAGATCACCATGACGTTATCTATGTCCGAGAAGATTTCATTCATCATTGTTTGGAAAGTGGCTGGTGAGTTGCATAACCCAAAGTACATTACCACGGGTTCAAAGGATCCTCAATGACAAACGAAGGCAGCTTTCCATTCATCGCCCTCTTTGATACGAACATTATTGTATCCCCATCGGAGATCTACCTTGGTAAACCATTTCAACCCCTTTAGTTTGTCAACAAGTTGGGAGATCAATGGGAGTGGGTAATTGTTCTTTACTGTGTGTTCGTTCAGGTAGCGATAATCTTGTACCATACGCTTTCGTCCATCTTTCTTTGGGACGAAGAACACTGGGGAGGTTTGTTCTGATTTAGAAGGTCTGATGTACCCTTTTGACAGTTGATCATCAATAAAATCAGATACTTCCTTCTGTTCTTCGGGTGAAAGCGGTATGAATCGTCCTTTCTTTGGTTTGAATGTTTCCTTGAGATCTATGGCATGGTCCCAAGGTTTCCTTATCGGCATCCTCTCAGATTCTTTCTTTGAGAACACTTTCAGGTACTGGTGATACATTCGTGGCACTAGGTCCGCTGGTTTTGAATCAGTCTTAGGGGCTACTTCCTCTTGTTTTAAGGTAAGAATGTGTGCTAGAGAATCTCGTTCTTCAGATTTGATTTGTCGAGCAAAAGGGGGTTTCCCTTTCAAGGTATGGCATGTCCAGGGACACTGAGTCATTTTGACCGTTCCTGTGGTTCAATCAATCTCAGGATTATGACATGAAAGCCACGTGTAACCAAGAATCATTTGATTCTTTCCCAAATCGGTCACTTCTGCTGTAACTTTCTCGTGATGTTCCTGAAACTGAATAATGATCTCGGCACAATAAGTGATTGATCCGGTGGCATTACGTGTTCCGTCAATGTTATACACCGGCACTGGATTAGATAGCGGGGTCAATGGGAGTTTCATTTTCTGAGCATAGGCCTTGTCAATGTATATAGTATTGGCTCCGCTATCGAGCAAGGCTTTAGTCTTCACGAAATGTTGAGTATGGTGACTAGGGGAGATTTCTATGGTCAAGATTATGTCTTGATTGCTAAAGGAGCGAATACGAGCATTGTCTGGGATTGAGCTAGAGGTGTGAGTATAAGCGGAATTAAGCACCGGTTTGGAGCCCCAGCCAAGCTCCAATTCAATTGGAGACCCCACTCGACTATGATAATTTAGACTATGATACTCACTAGATACTTTGGCAACTGGAACACCCAGACCGTTCAAGTTGCTTTTCCTTTTCCCTTATCCTTAGAAGTATCTTCTTCAGCTGCTCTGATCTTCCTGGATTTAGAGCAGGTCTTCTTGTGATCTCCTCGAGACCAATTGCATTCTCGACATTTTGTTGATGGTCTAGAACAATCTTTACTGAGATGTCCATCTGCACCGCAGTTGAAACATCCAGTGAAGCGCTTGGCTTTTCCTTTGGAGAATGCGTCAATGTGTTCTTCATCTTCACTTTCATCCCAACTCTCGTTTACTGCACCAATGTCCATGGCATTTGGATCAGGGGTTGTTCTTTGGGACTGGAAGCGAGATGATGCACCGGCCATAGGAAAAAACCCTGTTCTTTCTTTGTGGAGGAAGTTCATGGTCTCCATCATTTCTCTGATTGTGCGTACTGACTCAAGGTAAGCATATATGTCAGTGCTAGATCTCTTTCCTTCTTGGATGATCTGATCTCAGTTTTCGGCATTCATATTCTGCTTGAGGATATCTATGGCATGAGAATGACCGATTTCTGCATCCTTAAAGTACTTGGTAAAGAGATTGACATAGTCGCATGATTGGGTGTTTCCTTGTTTGAGCTTCCAGAGCTTCTGTCTGGCCCAATCTGGTCTTGCTGTTGGACGGTACTGTTTTACTATGTCCACTTCGAGTTCAGTCCATGTGTAGGCTATTCCTTTCTCAAGCCATTGAGCAGAGAAGGTTCCTGCTTTCTGTTTCATTCGAGAGAGTACTGCTACTATGGCGTCATAGGACTTTGGAGGGATGGTTGGCTGGTTGATGTTCAGCCATGTCTTCATTTTTAACCACCATTCCTCAAAGTGGCTAATCTCTCCATTGAAGTTGCCTGGGTCGGCGAACACTTCTACTTTCTTGGAAGTCCCACTGGTCAGTGGTGCACCTAGAGCTCCCAGTGCTGGTGGGGTTTGGAGAGCTGTGACGAGGTTGGACACTTTCTCTAGTTGTTTCTCTAACATTAGAGAGTAGGAGTTGATCACCTTAAACTGATCTCCTAAGAATTTGAACTGGGCGTCCAGATTGGGTAACTGATAGAGGTCATTCATGAACTGATTGAGGTCGAAGGTTGTAGGTGGCCATGGTGGAAAGAAAAGCTTAGATTAGATTACAAATGAATCAAGTGAGATAGTAACTAGACTAGAAAGAAATTTACTCCGCGTTCTCGAAGTTACCAAGGCTTGGGATCTTGTCGTTAGTGTTTATCTCCCACTGGTCTTGTTGTTCTTCTTGGATTGTGGACTCTTCGAGTTCCGGATACTTGGGTGTGGGGTCTCGGTATGGAAAGGGTACCCGTTTGCTTCTTCAAACTGAGTACGGAAATTCTGTGCAAAGAGATGTCCTGCGATCTCTCTGATTTGGTGGATGCTTACATGGTCAAATACCCAATCAATCCACTGGGAGGTATGTAGCTGGGGTTGGGTGTCTAAGATGTTCTGATTGTCTGCAGGGATCCAACTGTCTTTGTTTCCCCAAGCTTCCTGGTTTCCCCAATTATTGCTGATTGCCTCGTGCTGTTCTTCTGGTACTGTGTAGGCGATCTGCGAAGGGTCAGAGATGGCAAAGGAGATGATTGTGTTGTTTCAGTAAAGGTCAATGTTGATAGGTTGACCTGCGGGTACTGCTCAGCAGATAAAGAATGCAAGGAACAAGAGAATGACTGTGAACAGGTAACAAAAGGCAATGAGGTACTGGTTCATACGGGTTTGCAAACGGTACAAGTGGTTTGTTTCTTGAGATGATGCAATGTCTTCAAGATACGGTGATAGGGGGAATCGGGTGTGTAAGATTTACCCGATTTGCGTTTGGTAAGAGATGTGACGTGAGATTGGAAGCGCTTCTTTTGATCCAGTGTTAATCTCCGATGTTGATTAACTCGATCCAGATCTAGCTTGACAATGACTCGTCAGTTTCGTCCTCAAGGATCACACGAGGTCCTTGGATGTATGGGGGCAGTGGACGTGGAGAAGGGTTGTGAGGTCTAGGCACGTGTATAGGTGTTTCAAAACGAGGTACTCTTTGTAAGGTAGGTACAATGCAGCTAGTGGCGAGTGTAAACTTGGCAGTAGCATGCAGGTATCCTAAGCAATTGTCTAGGCCGAAGAGGAGAGATATGGTTACATAGAGCAGGGGGAGGAGGGTTGCCTCTAAACCAACGGCGTAATATAGGATTAGGGAGGCGAGGATCATGGGGTGGAAGTCTCGCTTCACGATTAAGTCTCTCTTCGACTCTTGCTCTAGCCTCGAGGACTCTCTGCCAGATCTGTTCTCTGCGTTCCGCTTCTGCTCTCTGCTGAAGGCCAAGCTGTAATCCTTCTCTAATAATATCTGACACTTCTGATGGAAGGTAAACTCGGTGTAGAGTGTAATCGATAGGATTGATATACATCTCAGAACTTGAAGAGGAGGGGACGACGGTGGTGTCAGTAGTGACTCCGTGTTTGAAGACTGGGTTCCAGTTGACTGGTTGTGCAAGAGGTGTTGGCGATCTTATGATAGATGCCGGGTGGTAGGTTGAATCAGATGAATTACCTCTCTGGTAAGGGGAGAAGCGATGGGCGGGCGAGCAGGTATGGTAAGAGGAGAGCCGACTAGAGGCTCTGCTTGTACTAGAACTAGGACTAGGGTAGCGCAGACTTGGTATGCTTTCTGATTTCGTCTCCTCGTCTCCTGATCCCAGAAGGGGGACTACAATGGGGGATTCTTCCTTCTTGATGACGATAGACACTGAAAGAAGGCGTTTAGCTGTGGTCCTTGTGTAACAGTGGCGAAGGGATCCTACTAGTGATAAAGTGTGGTGGCTAGACAAGGGCTAGGCAAGAAAGCGATTGGGTAACTATCCCAAGGGTTTGTTAGAAGTCTTGTCCTAATGAAACGACCAACACTCACTAAGAGCGCTAGCTATTCAAGTAGAGACAATAGAGGTAATCAGGTAGCTCCTAGAGATGATGGGAAATCTCCAAGAGGACAAGACTGAGGTCCTCCTGGCGCTCTATTGAGGCTTTATATACTACACAGGGGTTTGGCTATGTGTACACTAGATCGAACAATATGCTATGCTACATGACTCCTCCATGAGTCGTACATGAGGATAACAGGCATATCAGTACAGCCATGTAATAGAAGAGAAGCTAACCATGAGGATCAGGTGAGGTAGGCAGTGTGCATGTGTGAATCATGAGGCGAACATGTGCAAGGCTGCACACCATGTGGGATTGGTGAGGCCGACATGAGGCGAACATGAGGCACACTGCAATACTCATGGTACCCATGAGGCAAAAGAATCTGGACTGTGAGGGGACTTGAGCATTTGGTGGTTTCGGGTGATAGGGGCTAATAGATAGGGGCTAAATGCGAAAGTCACTCTAGAAAATCAGGATAAATAGGAAGAAATCTGGGAAAATTAATATGGGTCTGTAACAGTTGGCATATTCCTCAAGCTCAGCCACAAAGACTCGACCCGAGTACAATTCAGAGTCCAGGTCATCAAACTGGATATTATCTAGGTGGATTTTTTGCTCGAAGCCAGATGAGATATATACAGAAAGAAAGACTGTGGAGAGTTTGGAGAGATCATGGGTGTGTTGGAAGCAAAAATATTGCTTTCCAATCTCAGCTAGGGCATTTAAGGAGGGAATGACCCTGAGCAAAATGAGAAGTTGTTTGAATGGTTTGCGCCATGCTTGTGAGGATTGAAAATCCAAGTTTCTGTTAAGAATTATGGTGGGAAGACTCCTGGCCATCCGAGCAGCAGTAAGAGAAGAGAGGGCAGGTGTCACATGACTCACTGGCAAGTGCTAAATTCCAATACTAGTGATACAACATCCTGATCGGCGCACCCGCTTGGGAACTTGAGCATTTATTCATATTTTTTGAGTCGATGTATGGACATCTACCTTGGGTGCATTCTCAGGCAGCCACAGATACCATCAATGGAAGCTCAAGTGCTCACCTGGAGGACAAAGTTTGATCTGAAATGCACGTCTGAATCTCGTACAAGTGCCGTACTACATTGTAAAGTTGAACCATCTACAGCCTGACACCTTGAGTGCAAAACAGTCACAAGTATCATGCAACTGCAAATAGATCTAGACTTGATTGTTCCTCAACACTACCTGGGCTGTGGTGGGTCGATCAACCTCCAGTTGCAGTCATCAAGACATATGACTGCTAGTACATACCATCTCCACACATACTAGGAACATAGGTAACATAGTCCAAAAGCCTGGGCACAATCACCACACATCCAGTAGTGGCAACCTGAGCATTGCGTTACACCATCTTTGGCGGTTGAGCAGCACTTGTTACACATGCTCCGCCGGCAATTCACGCATTGTTCGAAAGTGCTAACAGGCTGTGAACACTCTCCCAACGTGCCCTCTCCCCTGACATCCCCCTTCTCTCAAGCCTGACAGCCAAAACAAAGACCAGTCTGACAGCAAATCTCACAAAAGTGACAGTATTGGCACCCATTCGGTTTCCTGCAATATGATGCTCCACAATGTGGACAAGAGGTTAAGTATGGATGACCTAGGGAATTGGAATCAGCCACAAGACAGGTGTCACAGAACCATATGGAGCTGCAAGCACAGTGCTGCCCCTCGAGCTCGGTAATGCACTCAGGGAAATAGGCATAGTCAAGGTTAAGCTTGGAGAAATGTGCATTGGAAGGACAGAGACTGGATCGGCCATGACTGCACGATTTCCATGCATCTACGTGGCCAGAATCTATGCAGGACCTGCATGGGCCAGGCGTCGGTAAATGCGACTGCACAATCAACTTGTTGTCAAGATCCAACATGCGACACAGCTCGGCCAGTTCCTTTGTGCCTGGTGCTGGGTGGATAATTCGCCCAGGACACCAGTCCACTTCAAGACTACTGACAGAATCTAAGAAGAGGGCAGGAGTTGCCCAGAGCTACAGTACATTAGCTAGAAGTAAAAACTAAGTGAAAAGAAAAACTCACCTCAGCCACTGTCTTAGATGGACGAAGACAACTGAGGTGCTTGTAAGTAGGATAAACATATATATACCATGGACAGAGGTATACTCGTATTAAGCCACCTGATGGACCTGAATGAAGCTTATAATGTATGGTAATAGGTGCTGTAACAAAAGGAAGTCAAAGGTTTAAGCAAACATATGAAATGGTCAAACAGTTAAAGTGCTTCCAACAGTTCCGAGTTTGGAAGGGCGCAAGAACTTTCTGGAAGCAGTTCTGGTCATTGCTGAAATGCCTCTGGCCCTTCCGAGTTCGGAAGGGTGTGGGAAACTCAGAAGTGCTTCCAAAATAGTGGTTCCAAGATCAGACCTCGGAAGCACTGGAAGCACTGTGTGGTTCACGGTTGAATACTGTCACTGTCTGCAGATAAGAGCATAACGATAAGCAAGGATGAGTAAGAGGGAATACCCCTTCTGGTGATAAGAAAGGAAGAATGGCATGGGGTTATAGCTCAATAAGAGCAGTATTAGAAGAGTCCAAAAGAAGCAAACAATGTATCCAATCGTATGAGAACATACCGAAAAGAAGATGAGTTCGACAGTAAAAAGAGAATAGAAGGACACCATTGGCAAGGAGACAAACCGTAACATTATCCCCCTCATACAATCGAACTCCAGGTTCGATTAAAACTCCACAAGGCATACTCCTATCCGGATAAAGAGGAAGCCCCAAAGATATGGGTAGCCTGCTCTGGAGAAAGAACATTAATTGGACAATCGTCAATGACATGACCTCCTCGATCACATAGGTTACAAGTCCTAGTAGGGCAGAATCTGTCACTATGTCCCCATCAACTGCAAAAGTCACATTGGGTAGACAGACAAGAGGTCTGAGGATGTCCGGGGGCAGAGAGATTACAATGGGGACAGACATATTGGAGACAGTCTTCTCGATAGTGGCCTGTACCAAAGCACCAAAAGCATTTGGTAAGGAGGGAAGTGGGGTGACAAGTAATATGTAGAAACATTGAGGAGGTGAGTAGGGGTGGAGACAACAGGGCAATTGTTACTGATTCACACAATGAAGGATTGGTTGTGGGCGACTGCATCTTCGTCCAAGCCATACTCTGGGTCAACGGCAGTGAGGGAGGAAGAGACATCAGATGGAGCGGGGGAGGAGAGTCATGCAAGTAAAGACAGAATAGGGGAGTTTGGGGCAGGGACAGGGAGTGGTGATGGTGATCTGAGTGGAGGGAGTTCAGATTGAGAGATGTAGTGGTCACGTTGATCCATGGTCATGGTCAAGAAGCTGCATCGGAAAGTTGGATAAATGGTAGCAGGCGGGATTTGTTCAATGAAAGTGTGAAACCCGTGAAGATGAAGGATAGATAAAATTCGGTTTGGGAGTCATGCAATTGCCATGTGTAAGGGAATGCCAAAGTCCTCTGGTAGGTCTTGTGGAGTGGAAAGGGCGTGATATTGTTGGGTGGCAGAGACGTCATGGAATAGGTGAACCAGCTCTTGACTAATCAAGTCCTCATGGAAGAGAGGAAGGTCCTCAATGACATGGAGGATGACAGGATTGACAAGGATGGCGGCATAAAGCAAATGGGCGGCAAAGATAGGTAAATAGGTAGGAAATACTTGACGTGATCGAAGCGGGGAAGTAGATGGTGAAGAAGACAAAGACAAAGAAGAGATTGAGGACGAGAGAAACAACATAGTTGTCAGGGAATAGGGCAAATTTCATTCGCTAGGGGGGTACTTCACGAAGAGACACCGCTTCCTAGGAAGGAGAGAAAGAAAGAGAGAATGAGAAACTTAAGTGATGCCGTGAGTTCTTTTGTACTCTTGGAGAATGGTGGGAGTGTGACAGAGATTAAGTTTGGGTTCCCAGGTATTTTCAGAAGAGGGGTACCCCTTCCATGTGGTCAGGTACAATCTTTGGCCAGGGGTACCTTTGTGGGAAATGATATGATCGACTTCATATTCTTCTTCGGCATCAATCAGGTCAGGAGGAGATTGGGAGAAAGAAGGACCATGTGCTTCAGTTTGATGATAAGAAGATAGAAGGGTGGCATGGAAGACATCATGGATTTTCCATGTGGAAGGAAGACAGAGTCTGTATACCAGGGGAGATAGTACCTGAGCGATGTCAAACGGCCCATGGCATTTAGGTGCAAGCTTCCTGGAGGGGTAAGGTATTTGGAGATTAGTAGCTTCCAGCCACACCTTATCTCCGACTATCCATGGGGAGAACTTTCTAGAAGATCATTCTATCATGATCCGCCGGGCGGACTCATGTACTGCCAAGGCTTCTTTTCTGGCTGAGTCTAAGGAGGAGAGATGACTTTCAAGGGCAGGGATAAAGGTTTTCCCAAGAAGGGGATAAGTGCGAGGATCATACCCAAAGAGAAGAGAGAAGGGAGAGACTTTTGTTGAGCTGTGGGGAACCGAGTTGTGTTGGAATTCAGCGGAAGTGAGGAACTTAGATCATTGGTGAGGGTTGTTAGCACAGAAGATCCAAAGATAAGTCTCTACTTCTTGATTGGTTCTTTCGGTTTGTCCATCAGTTTGGGGGTGATACATGGTGGAGAGGCAAACATTGTAATTAAGGATCCAAGCGAGTTCTCTAGTGAAAGCAGAAGTGAATTGGGGACCACAATCAGAGATAATGCTATCATGAAGTCCAAAGCATTTGAACACATGGTCGAAAAAGAGTTGGGCAATTCCATTTGCGTCAATAGATTTAGAGCAAGGAACCAGGATCACCCCCTTTGTAAGGCCATGGTCGACCACGACCATGAGGGAGTCATAACCATGGGAAAGGGGGAGGTCGGTGATGAGGTCAACAGAGAGCTGCTTGAAGGGGAGTGAAGAGATAGACTTGATAGGTAAAAGCGGCAGGGTAACAGGATGTGTACGGGCCTTGTTCTGTTGGCAAACAGCACATCCAGCAATGAAGTTGTTGACAAAGACAGAGAGGCCGGGCCACCAGAAGTCATGTTCAACAATAGCTTTAGTGCGGAAACGTCCAAGGTGACCCAAGAGGGGGGACAAATGGATGGAATACAGCAAAGAGGAGTGGCCGGAAGGCAGAACATACATATGTTCCTTGTAATACAAATGGCCATTGTCAAAGGTCCAGTCAGCGAGGGAGGAATGTGGGAAGAGGGGAGTGTCATTGGAGAGGTTTTGGAGTGCACAAAGGACAAGAAGATCGGTGGAAGAGGAGGACTGGATATGGCGGGCGAGGGTGAGATCGAGAGCATTGATGATAGTGGGCAAAGGTATGATGGCGACATCAGTGTTATCAGAGGAGGTATCAACATGATCCCAATGAGAGAGGGCATCTGCTGGGGCAAGTTTGGCACCAGGGAGAACTTTCCAGACAAGATCAAAGTCCTGGAGAAAGAGTGACCATCATGTCTGTCATTGAGACAATTTGCAAGGGTCCTTGATATAGGAAAGGTTCTTGTGGTTGGTGATAATGGTGACAGGGTGAGATGTTCCCTGAACATATTGTCGCCATTCAGTGAGGGCAAGGATGACTGCAAGAAGTTCGCAATCATAGATGTCATAGTTGCATTCAGCGGGGAGGAAGGTACGAGAGAAGTAGGCACAGGGATGGAGATCGCTGTTGGTATCAGCCTGGAGCAGAATGGCGCCCACCGCAAATAGAGAAGCGTCAGTCATGATCAAAAACGGCCGAGTAACATCAGGGATGGACAGGTCAGGTCCGGAGGAGAAGGCAGTTTTTAGATTCTCAAACACGCGTTGTTAGAGGGAGGTCCAGGCCCAAGGTTGGTCTTTCCTGGTGAGGAGGTTGAGTGGGGCGACAACATGGGAGAAGTTTGGGATAAATTTGCAATAGAAGTTCGCAAACCCTAAGAAAGAGTGAATGCCTTTGACAGAGGCGGGGGGTTTCCATTCCTTAATAGCAGAAAGGTTGACAGTGTCTATTTCAATCTTCCCTTGACCAATAATCATGCCAAGGAACTCAATGCAAGGCGTGTCAAAGATGCACTTAGAGAGTTTGAGGGACAAGCCATGTTCTCTGAGGCGGAGTAGAACATGTTGGGTGCATTCATGATGTAATGTGAGGTCGCTTTGGGTGTGAATGCCCAAGTCATCCATGTTGATCTTTAGCCATTGTTCCGCAATCATGTCTGCAAAGATGTGGTTCATAAAGGACTGGAAGGCGGGCGGTCCATTGCAAAAGCCAAAGAACATTACTGTTGGTTCAAAGAGGCCAAAAGGAGTGATGAATGCACCTTTCCACTGGTCCTCTTCTCAAATGTGAATGTTGTTAAACCCCCATTGAATATCGAACTTGGTGAAGAACGTAGAGTCCTTCATGTCATCAATCAATTCGGGAATAAGAGGTAGGGGATATGCATTGCAGATAGTATGGGAGTTCAGGTAGCAGTAGTCTTGGCAAGGGCAAAGAGAGCCATCTTTCTTGGCAACGAAGCAGAAAGGGGCAGCTTGGGGAGACTTAGATGGGACAATTCGTCCTGTCTTGAGGTGTTCATCAATGAAAGATTTACAGGCTTCTTGCTCCTTTGGATTGAGGGGATATACTTTAGCGATTTTCAGAATGAATGACAGTTTAAGATCAATGGTGTGATCGTACAACCGATGTGGGGGAAGACAGTCATGGGTTTTCTCAGAGAATACATTGTCCAGGTCTGAGCACCAATCAGGGATTGTCTGATCGGGGGTTTTGGCAGCTTGAGCCAGTTCAGTAGACAGTATGATCTTATTGAGGTGTTCGCAGTAGGGGTCCGTCTGAGGGAGGTACTCACGAAGAGATGCATCATTCTCAGATGAATATCGTTGGGCAAAAAGTGAAGAAAGTTCCATATCTATGTCAAATCCGAGCCATCTGAGTAGGTATTGTTTCAGGTCGTCATTATTGTCAGGAGCGGGGGGTCTAGAGAAGGAAAGAGTGTTACTTTTCCAGTCAATATGATGGTTGTTAGACTTCAACCAGGGCATTCCTAGGATGATTTGTTTATGTCCTAGGCTAACAACCATAAGATCTAGGTTTTTGGAACTATGGGGTAAAACCATGCAAGTGTGTGCCTTCCAGAGAATCATTCCGAGTCAGTTAGTAGTACCATCCACGTTGAAGGTGCAGATAGGTTGAGGGAGTTTCTTAAGAGGGAAGTTGGCAAAGGACAGGAGTCCAAGGTCAATGAAGTTTCTGGTGGCACCAGAATCAACGAGGGCAGTGGTTTCGATGGTTGTTTTCTGACAAGTAGCTTGATAGGGAAATGTAAAGTTCATTCATTGGCAGAAGGTACAAGTACATGGGAGATGGTATGAGAAAGCAACGTTGTGGTGACTTCTCTGTTTAAAAATCCTGAGTAGACATGACAGAAATTTCTTCCTTGGGTTCCTCATAACACATTTGGAGTACTTGAAGAATTTCCATCTTGTTCTTTCCCTGAGTATTTAGGGAGTTGACATAGGCTTCAATGGGAGAAGGTGTTTTGGCAGGGGTGGACGTGGTCGGGGTTTTTGTCTCAGTAGAGCATATGGTTTGTGGACTAGCACCTGAGCCTCATGCATGCCATCTTTCCTGGCAGTTCGGGTGTGCTGTGGTCGGAGGCTTTGCCATCCAAGCCTGGCGATTTGGGTTGATGGATTCATTTACTGACAATGTTCATGTCCTCCGCAGTGTCTGTGCTCTCCTTTCCACCTGGCTGGGTGCACACCTGTCGTTTTCATACATTCCTAGTTTCAGCAAACAATCAAAGCAAGCGCAGGCGTATGAAATCGTTTCTCGTGCTTGCGATTTCTATGTACAGACATTTTTTGATCATTTCAGCTGTCCCCCTCTTCTCCCACATCATTTTCCCTCCAAATACCAACCACCAAATCCTGTGGTGTAACTTCCCACCCAGCTGCCTGTTCTGCACTGCGAGTACTCCATTTGTTTCAACTGTATGAATTGAAGAACATTTTTTGTGTGTGTGATGTCCGGGTCATATCTGTTGAGCTAACCATGTGTTACTGTCACCAACTTTCTTCCTCATCTCTCACACTTCTACCCACACTGATCGCATCCTTACCTCAATGTGACTGCTCATCCACAAATCTGCCTCGGTGGCACCATCTTTCCATCAAGTCAGCCTAGGTACGTCCATTGATGTCAGCATGTTACTTCAGCATGTTCTAATGCCTCAATGTGTAGCCCCTTTACCTGGACCCTGGCAATCCCATCCTCTTCACAACATGCTTCATTCGTTCTGAATCTCATACACAGGACATACAGTGAGTGCTCATACTGTTCAATACCACATGCTCAGCCCTGTGATCTTCACAACATGCCTTATCCGCCCCCGAACACACCAATTGGGCATGCCATAAGTGCTCGATACCACATGTACTCATCATGTCTGAAGTGGGGGGCTCCGATACTGCAGAGGACTTTTGAGCAACACCATTTATTCCGAATGGATCCTCACAGTATTTCCCACCTCATTTTGGTGTGCTGTTCACAACTGATGGCTCCTTCCTTCAAGTGTCACCCCGATTGTTTTCGAACCTTCTCATCCCAGAGGGGTTTGACACAACATCAAAGTTCATGTCCTGTCTACCATCTGGTGCAAGCAGAGCGAAGGGCACGAGCTAACTCAACATTTGATATGAACAAGGAGCCTCCGAACAAGCAGGTAAGAGTGGGTGCTCATGAGTTAGAGGTGCACATCATCATTTCATTGGAGATATGCAACTCACACAGATTCTAGGGCATTGGACAACCAATGACCCTGCCGTGCTCAAGTGTCGCCACCTTCCAGGGGACTTCCACAGCATCTCCACCTGCCGATCGCCATGATACCATCGGCTCTATACAGCGCTTACACAAACCCTCTGCTGAAGCACTGACACAATCCACATCTAATGTCCCCTTTGACCCCAGTCCTGAACAGACCTTACCTGATCCCCTGGCTGGAGCTTCAGCACAATCCACATCTAATGTCCCCCTCAACCCCAGTCCTGAACAGACCTTACGTGACCCCCCCACTGAAGCATCAACGCAACCCACATTGAATGCCCCAGTCAGCCCTGAACCTGAACAGACCCTCCCTGCACAGAATCGATGACTACCTGCCAGGTACCGAGACTTGCTCCCTGAGCCTCTGTTGCCCACAGTCGACCCACAGCCAGCCCCCTCATCCATTTCCATCCTACCACACATGTTTCTGCACGTCTTCAATTCATTCTGTATGCAATTCAACAAGTTCGGCCTTGCGCATGCATACTGACATCGCCCCTCACACAATCCGGACTCATTCGTCACTGTAGAGCAGTTAACTCAAACCCCTGATCCCATTGTCCCAAACTCTGTGGAGACCAGGCATGGTCATTACTCGCTGCCATGGCCATGGCGTAACATGTCCATCTGGCATCTCATGAGGTGGAAAGCCACCAGTAGCAATCTCAAATCTGATGCAGAAGTCACTTGGCTCATTCATGACATCCTCGAAGCCCCAGACTTCGACATCCAAGACTTGTCAAGCTTCAACACCTCCCATGAGGCATCTCACTTTGATGCCATCGAGAAGGAGATTCCTCCAGAGGATGTATTCGCAGTCGACAGATGGAAATGTAGGTCCATCAACATATCCATCCCTACAAGGGAAAACAAAAAGGAATGTAATGGCTGCACATTCTTTGTGGATGGTCTTCTCTACAGACCTATCCTTGATGTCATACGAGCGGTATTTGTGGAGGCATCATCGAAGACTTTCCACCTCACACCTTTCAAGTGGGTCTGGAAATCTCCTGTCACCAGTTGTGAACAACGTGTGTATGATGAACTGTATGCCTCTGATGCCTGGAATGAAGCCCAAGATGAAATAATGAAGCAGAGAAGAGACAATGGCTGCCAGTTGGACAGGGTAGTCGCTGGGCTCATGTTCTGGTCGGACTCAACTCGCCTCGCTCAGTTCGGGCATGCATCAGCATGGCCCATTTATCTTTTCTTCAGTAACCTCTCCAAGTACACATGAGCCGACCCACAGTCAGGGTGTTATCATCTGATCGCATTCATTCCTTCGGTAAAGTCCATTTATTTTTCTCGCGCTGGTCTGAAGGTCTCATCGCTTCGAGCAGCTGCCAGAGTCCATCAAGCAGTTGCTGTCCTCAATCACTAACAAGAAGAATAATCATGATCTTCTGACTCATTGCAAGCAAGACCTGTTTCATGCCATCTGGAGGACCATGCTTGACGACAAATGTGTAGAGGCCTACAAGAATGGCATTGTCATCAAATGCTTCGACAGGGTCACGAGGAGAGTATACCCCAAAATTTTTACTTGCACAACAGCAGAGGAGGGAATTGGCAGAGCACCACAGTGGTCATTGGAAGAAAGAGCTGTGTTTGGCATTACTATTGAAGCAGTTCAATCTCAATACCTACAAATTTCACACTCTCAGTGACTATGTTAGTATGATCCGCATGTTTGGCACAACTGCCTCTTTCACCACTCCAATTGTGCATCAACCTGTTAATTTACAGACCTCACTGATGTCAATATTTCGATAGGGCAAGCTGGCACATCGTATGATCAAGAAGATGTATGGTTTGTCGAACAAGAAACATGTCAACGAGCACTTTGCCAAGCAAGAGTGTTGTCGCACTCTCCTGAGTTGACAACCTGAGGTAGACCAGTGGCCTGACATGGATTTGCGAGGGATCAATGAATCCCCGATGCTGCACCACTCCATGGCAAGTCAGGTGTGAAAAGACAATGTCTTTAGTCTCCTGTTGTATCTCTCTCATCACGTTCACGACCCTGCTATCAAGGTGAGTGGTGAATGTGTTCAGCCTCTGCATACTTACATGTTCTCTAGCTGGATTTCATGCCAAGCCTGAAGGACCACATGTTGTCAAGACTGCTCCAACTTGACTTTGATGGTGACGAGCAGATATTCACCCCAGAGCAATGAAATGAATTATGTCTCCTCAACATTGACCATATTGTGGAATCAAAAATACTTCATATCAATTACACCAGCTATGATATACGCAGGGGGTACGACACCCTATGGCCAGATTCCCATTCTTTCCTCATGACATTGTCGAGGGAAGAAGATCCCAACCGCCACCCTTTTTGGTATTGTCAACTGATTAAAGCTTTCTATGTCGAGGTCCACTTCTGCCCCAGTGGTGTCAGCCATGTGCAGGAGAAGTTGGAAGTCCTCTGGGTCTGTTGACTAGGAATGGATCCAGACCATCAGTGGGAATTCCGGCAATGTGCACCCCCCAAGATCGGTTTCATACCTGAAGATGTGGACAGCCCTGCATTTGGGTTTTTGGATCCTTCTCTGGTGATCTGCGGGTGTCACCTCATTCCGGCATTCGTTGATGGATGCACTAATCAACTATTACCAAGGGGTGTTTTGGTCGCCAGATGGCCTGGTAAAACTGATGATTGGACAAGTTACTACGTGAACATGTGAGTTTTATTTCATTTGTCATATCAACATAGACTACACTAATATAATTAGATTTGCTGATTGAGACATCTTTGCGCACTTTGCAGTGACTGGCATGGGTGATGATGTGGTGCACTTAGTAAGACATGCATATGGGTTAGTTGATGACAACCTACCTGCTGACAATGAAGAGGAGGACACCACCGAGATGGAAGCACCTCTGGCTGGATTGAGTGGAGTATCTCAGAGTGACAACAAAGTTGATGAGGAGCCTGAGGATGAGGCTGGTGAGGGAAGTGACAGCAGCGGGAGTGATGCCTCAGATGATGGTGACTTGGACATTGATGCTGATACTTGTTTCTAGCACAGCCCCATCTTACTATTTTATGTTGTTGGTCAGAATTTATGCTCTTTGCTTCCCCCTATGATGAGCTATAGTCGTGAATTTTGATATGTATTGGCTATGAAAATAAGCATTATGTAGATGCCCTACAACATGTGAATGTGATGTACATTGAAAATAATGTCATTGTTTCACAAAGGCTTATATGCCCTCGTGATAAACTCCCCATCTTATTGAGATCAAACATTCTGTGGCAGTATTATCAGCGTGTTATTGTTTGGTCATTGTGTTAAGAAGCTCATAAGGTACACATTCTCAATTGACATTACCAAGTCACAACAAATATATATAACACTAGGGTGGTCGACATGATGCTACCCATCACCTTCCAAGAGTCTTCCAAGTCAGCGATCTCCATCACCCGACACTCAGCCCAACATTTTCAATCCTCCTGGCCCTGTAAATGATTTCTTTCATTCATCTTCACCAGATGTTCAACATCCCCAAAACCTCCCACCAATTGCCCAGCAAGACCAAGAAAATCAATCCGAGCCTCTGAATGACCGTCTCCCTTCTCCAGACTGAGTTCCACCTGCAGTAGATCCACAGTGACAACATGGAGAAGCACAGAACATTCTATATGATCAAAGACGGCTGCCGGTTATTGATCTTGAGGTGCTCTCATGCTCAGCAGTCCTACTAAAGCTTCAGGAAACCCTAGAATTTGTTAATCACCTCAGGAATGCCTCCTTTGAAGATCCCATTGCAAAAATCACGCCCACAATGCTCAAAAGATTACAGAACCCTCCTGAGGCTCCCATTCAACTCAATGACCCCGGTATACAACACAGCATATCAACGTATCTAGCGCTTGAGAATGTGTCTCAGGCTGCATATGAGCAAGTTGTCAAATCCACAAAGCAAAACTTTCCCGGCACTCCCAGAGCCAACAATTGCGTCAAGTTCCAAGCCGTCGAGAACCTCATTGCATCATATACTGGCATTGAGCCAATCGAGCATGACATGTGCATTAATTCTTGTATTGGATTCACTGGACCATTCTCAGAGCTCACTGAATGCCATCAATGTGGGAAGACACACTGGGATGAAGTGAAACTCGAGGCAACCAACGGTCGAGTCAAGATTCCTGCGAAGAGATTCACAATCCTTCCACTTGGTCCACAGTTGCAAGCAATGTATCCGAACCCTGAAAGTGCATGCAACATGTGATATCTCTATGAATGAACTCAGCAGGTCCTCGATGAATATGAAGAAAAGAACAAGATTTCAATTATTAACAACATTGCTGCCAGCTGGAATTATCTAGGTTCCTCGCTCACCAGTGATATCAGTGAAAGCGATGCCATCATTATGGCCTCCCTTGATGGTGCTCAAATATATGAAGACAGGGATTCAGATTGCTGACTGTACATCTGGGTTATCATCAATCTTGCTCCGAACAAGCGCTACCATAAGACACATGTACTACCTGGTGGATTCATTCCTGGCCCCAAAAAACCCAAAGTCGTTGATTTATTTATGGTCGTTGGCCTACATCATCTTTTGGCATTACAGGCTGAAGGTCTCAAGGTCTGGGACTCGTCTTGTCAAGAAACTTTTCGCTCTAATGTATTCTTCCTTTTCACAACTGCAGATGGTCCTGGATTGGGATATTGGGATGGTGTTACACTTGACTCAGGTAGAGGCAAACATAGACTTGAAAAGACTTAGGGTCAAAGGTTCTTTGAAGGGCGTCTTCAAGAACAAGGGGTGCTGGGGGCTTCCACAGCAACTCCTGGCAATGATTGGTTGCTTAGGGAGTTCAAAGGCGAAGGTTATAAGGGAGCACGCACTCAAGAGTAGCGTGAAGACTCAGAGAGGTCCAAGTTACAAGGGATAATCAAGTAGATTAAAGTTAAGGAGAATACATGAGGTATCGTCATTTAAATAGATGGATATGCGGCACACAGACCAAGCTGTGTTCGTAGCACTAAGGCTAAGACAGATATAAAGGGGGGCTAGACTGTGTGATAGATGGGAATGAGGGTGTGTTGAGGCAACGCATGTGAAAAGAAAGATGTCCGTAAAAGGTAGATGGAAATGGAATATTGGGACCATGTGCAACATGTAGAAGAGAAGCTGCATTTAGGTGGAAGGCGTTCCGAAGGAACGGTAAAAAGTGGAGATAAAGGGGAAAGCGAGTCGGAGATGAGCATTAAGTAAAAGAAAAGAAAGAATCGTAACAGATGGCCTCATCGGCCATTGTGGCAAAATGCATGTCGGCTATACTGTGGAGTCAGAGGATGACACAAGGATGCACACTCTCATTACTACCCAGCCCCCTTCTGCCCACACAATGGCCCTCCAGACATAATCATCCAGATCATTCAGCATTTGAGATCCCTCCAGCCGGTAGCCAGGAATACACAGCAAATCTCACTTATCTCATTTCTTCACCCAATCAGTGCCAGTTTGAGCTGCGTCGGACTGAAACAGGTATCACGAAGGCACCACTTATCCTCGGTTTGGATCCGATGCACTCACTCGACATACCACTATGTATGACACCTGACATTATGCACTTAACAGCAAACCTTAGTGACCTTCTTATATCTCTTTGGTGGGGTACCATCACATGTATGAATAGTGACAACATTGATACCTGGGATTGGGCAGTTCTTCGTGATGAACAAGTCTGGAAAGCTCATTGTTGTGCTGTCAGGGAAGCTCAACGCTATCTCCCAGGATCATTTGGCATGAAACCACGTAATATTGAGGACAAACTCAATTCGGGCTACAAGACATGGGAGTTCTTCCTATATACATTCGGTCTTCTCCCAGGCCTACTCCATGGTCTCCCCTTTCCAAACCATACTGGTCAAATTTCTGCAAACTCATCAGAGGATTTCAACTCATTTGCAAACATCAACTGACCCATGAAGAAGTTCTCAAGGTGCACATTCTCTTGGCTGCATGGGAGCACGAGTTTGAGGAAATATACTATCAATGATGCAATGACTGAATTCACTTCATTCGCCCATGTGTACATCAAGTACTCCATCTCGCACCTGAAACTTTTCAAAAAGGACCGCTTATTTGTACAGTGCAGTGGACCATCGAGCAAACAATTGGCAACCTCAAGCAGCAAATTCAACAACCCTCGAACTACCTAATAAACTTTGCAAAGGAAGGTGTGTTGAAGTTTGACTATATGGACTTACTTATTACAGTCTGACTATAGAATGAGTCACAACTAAGTCATGCTGATGAGTCACGCTCATTAACCTTGAGTCACATATTGTTTTGCTCTTCATTATGTCAGCATTGCTATATCTGACATACCCCTATTAGTGACACCATGATTATTCATCTTCATATGGTATCATATCACATCATCATTGAATCTTATTGCATCACAGTCACACCATAGCACATCATTATGGCTAATGACTTACTTATACACTTCTTATAGAACTTTTATGTTCTTATGGCATTTATGTACACACAAGGATAAACAATCCTTTATGTATATATACCAGGGACTTACTCCCTCAAATACAAGTTCTCTCGCACCCCAAAGTGTGATAACTTCTTCAAGCACTGTCTTGCAAAGTATCTACAACAGTTAATAAGTGGTGTTCTCTCTCACTGGGTTCTCCCCCTTGATGTTGCCTCTGCACCATTCGAGATTTAGCACTCTTGAGAAGGTGTTCAATGTGCACGTATAAATGTGCTACTTGCAGCACTCCCTGAGCTTGATGACTCCCAAAAAGGCCTTCCAAGTGGAGCACTTGCTCTTGGTGGTGGCTACATGCTCCTTCACAAACGAGACAAAATCCCTATTATCCTAGTCATGGTACTGATGGTGTGATATTGGATTTTCTCAACCACCCGTTTGGGCCACTTCCCAAGATACAATACTGGGCATGACTACTTCTACCAAATGGACAAATTGTCCATAGTGTGTGGAGAGAAAAGCTCTGAGCTACAGATAAGTTATGGATATTGAGGATGGTAAAGGTATATCTCTCTTCTCTTGTTTCCTTTCAGTGAATATTGACATATTTAGTTTAAGTTCCTTGATGATATCTTGGTCAGAGAAGTACAATATTTTACAAGGCTCGCAGTCCCAGAAGGGGAAGATTTATGCTTTGCTGATGTCACACTCATGCAGGCCTTTTTTCTCCCCAATGAAGTAATACTCCAACAATCACGAGGTGTTCTTGCTGTCAGTTGACCTTCTGAGGCAATTTTAGCTGTCAAGATTCAAGATATCCTCAGTGTTGTAGTTATGATTCCATGCCAGGAACAGGAGAATCAGTTCTTCTGCATGGAGAGACCTGGGCTTGCTGTATCTCCTTCAGTGGGTGAGAATGCTGAGGATGATGAGGACGACAACAATGCCAATGATGTACATAGAATAGTAGGTATCGTCTACATGGATGAAAATATGTATTGAGGGTGCACTTCTACTTACCTCAGACCACCTCTTGAACTTTGAAAATATGTATTTGTGACTTGCTTCAAATTGACTGCCTCAACCATATCATACAACATCATGTACAGTGGCTCAAACAACTGTCCTGATGTTTGCATGTTTTCACTAAAGTCAATAACCCCAGATACCTCCTAATTCAGGCCCTGACATATGAGGGTATGGAATAATGTACTTGCTCTTAGCTTTCTATTGGTGCAAGGATCAAAGGATCAGGTTGGGATTGGATGAAATGAGATCCATAGCAAAATGACAACTCATTGGGACAATTGTTTGACTTTGTACAAGAAAGGATATTTAGTACTTGATATGACCTCCCTTGGCCTTAATAACTGCTTGAATCCTTCTAGGCATGCTTTATATCCATTTCTGACACTCATCCATAGAAATCTTCCCCCACTCTACCACTACGCTATCCCATAATTAACAAACCCCTGTATGTGCCTTTTCATAACCTGAAAGGCATTCTTTGAGATGACCCCAAGTGTGTTCATGGGGTTAAGGTCTAGATATTGAGCAGTCCAATTCAGAAGCTTGATATCTTGCTCCTCAAACCAGATCTGGGCTCTTTTGGAGGTACAGTGACTCCAAATCCCCTGTCCATACTAACATTAATGGTGCACCACCAAACACCAGGGGAATTGCGCTTAGCTTTGGTGGAGTTATAAATTCCTGGACCCTATAAGGGGACAGGTCTGTCAGAAATATTCTTCTCATTCGATCACGCTGGGCCATTAGTGGTCCGCCCCACAGCCACTTCAGCATGAGTCATATTTTCATACACTGCTGGACCTACCTCCTATCGTGTTTTAGCCTCTTCGCTTGTGCTGTTATATATCTCTTCTATGTTACCAAACTCCCAGGCAAGTCATTGTCATGCAGCATGCCGTTTCAAGGTAAGTTGTCAGGTTTCATTGTGACCTTAAGCTGATTGTATCGCAGCAAGTGATTATGTCGATGTCCGTGGGGCCATCATGTCAGAGACGTTATTGAATGGAGCTTTCAGCCCAACTGTGCCTTACTCTGTTCTTCGACGAGAGTTTGAATTTATTGGCCTCCAGATGAAGAGTATAGACTCAAGGAGTATTTTTCCTTGCAGTGTCTTGTTACCCATCACTTGTGAATCACTGTCACAGTTGGTGGAACAGTTCCCATTCCTCTGTTGTAGTGTCCTTCGAGATCTTGCCACTGAACATGGCATGTATGTGCGATGGTCGGCTTCTGTGGAAGCTGCTCGTAATGTTCTTAGACATCATTCTTGTAAACATGATTGTGCTTGAAAGGTGTATGTGTTTCATGCACTCAACAAATTCCATCGTCATGTCCTGTTCATTGTGTCACCTTTGTGAAAGCTTCCGTTCAGCCTATAAACCTTATGGATGATGTGTTTCCGTGTATGTATACTCTCTTTTGAAGACAAGATTCGGATAATCCATGAATGGCAGGATAAGATGTCCTCTGAGGAACAATCACGTTCGCTGTGTGGAGTATGGGCACAATGTTTTCTCGAAACTGCATTGCAGGACGTGATTCCTACCGTGTCATCTTTGGATGTACTTCAGAATCCTTGTTTGCCTGAGTGCACTTTGCCCAACTCCTACAATCTTGCACTTTATTGACATGCTATTCTGTATTTGAAAGGAATGCGTCATACAAGATCACTAGCACCTTTGTGCATTTGTCCAGCATGTCACCAAAGTCTATGTTCTGATTGACCCATCCAGCCTAGGAATTCACTTGCTAAGTTTCAGTACTATGGACATGAGAGACTGCCGGGCAAGGTCCGAAAAGCATTCAAGGATGTGTCTCCCTTCAACTTGATGCTTATTTCGCAGTGTTGTGCATCAACAGTTACTCATCATTACAGCACTAAAGGGTTCTGAGGTGGCCACTTACCAGAAGAAGTGTCGCAATGGTACAATCATGGTAATGTCGCTGTCCTTCTGCAAGATTCAATGCAGCTTCGCACTGTATTACCTCCCACTGGTGATGAAATGCAGGATGCTATGTGTGTTGTTTTTATGGAGGGCAGCGTGATGCCTATGAAAGATACTATTAGAAAATTTGGACCGGTTTTGGTTTTGAAATGGCGGGTGGAATCGCTCATCACATTTCTGATGAACCATAATGAATGGTATCAAGACCCCTAGTTGCAATTCAGTCGGTCTAACCTTGAACTCCTTTTTGGTGAAGATGGCGTCAAGGATGACGAGGGCATACTGAAATCGGTTGAAATTATGCACTTACCCGACAAAGCTGAATCAAACGATACATGTTGGAAAAAGGCCACAGAAAACCTTGTCATGGAGAGTGTATCATACACTTCTGGTGATCATTCTACTCAAAGTAGAGAGTCCATGAAGGCACATGCATTAGCTTTTGCTTTAGACAAATGAGCGTTCCTGGCCTTATGCACCAGGTCAACGTATATGAACAACAGTCACCCAGGCTTGATGTCATATGTGTTTCCACACTTGGATCCATGGGGAATTGGAGGTTTCAATCACCCAGCTAGAAGTGCTCGGTCGTGACTGTCGATGGAAGCTCAGTTGAAAAACCTGCTATTGCAAGATGATTCACCTCGAACAAGATCTGAATTTCGCATTCATATGCTGGAACATGGTTCAAAAATGACAGGCAAGTGTGAACTCCATGTTTGGCATGAAAGCTTCTCTTCAACAGTCTTTGGCACAGGAGTTAGACAAGGTCTCCTCTTCATTGACCCCCCTCACTGTGAAGTGGGAGGCTGACCCTTGGGCAAAACCTACCTCGACGGAGAAGAAAATGGTTAGGTTGTTGCACAAATTGAGTGTTGTGGCAAAGTCTTTGCATGGCAGCACAGGGTATAAATTGTCATGTCGCAATGAAATACATGCGTTGATTAGAAAATTCTCCACCCCTGCTATTTTTGTGACTATTAATCCTCATGATCTATTGAATGAGTTGGTCGGTGAGATTAGGGGAGTGGGGAGGGAACGATGGTGCCAAATGAGTTCTTATGAGCATGCAGTTTTTGTTGCCAACCACCCTGCTGCAGCAGCGTTAGCTTTCGATCAACAGATCAGAATGTTCTTGAATACAGTCATGTGCTTTAACAGAGGTGTCGGTGTGTATGGTACATGTAAAGCTTACTATGGAATGGTCAAGGCTCAGGGTCAGGGCACGTTGCATTGTCATATGCTCTTGTGGATTGCTGGGAATCCTACACATCAGGTGTTAAGGGATAAGTTTGCAGAGGATGAGGACTACAAGCAGTCATTGTTCAAATGGTTGCAGAGTACAGAACACTTTGTCAGCAGAAGCCTGGAACAGTTGATGCTATTTATAACAGGGATTGGAGGTTCTGGTAAAAGTCATGTAATCAAGGCTATTGGGGAGGTTTTCAAACATTGTGGTGCTAGCGAAAACATACTTCTTAGTGCACCAACTGGATGTGCAGTGGTCCTAATCGATGGGTATACCATACATGCACTAACCTTTCTGCCTGTTAACGAGCATGGGTTTGACTGCAAACAACTGGAGAATATCTGGGCAAAAGTAACATATTTGATTCTGGATGAGATTTCAATGGTGTCTGCCGAGCTTCTTAGTCAAGTGTCAGAGCAGATCTCATTAGCTAAAGGATGGAAGGAAAGAATGCCTACTTCACCATTTGGGGGTGTGAATATTATATTTGTGGGTGATCTCGGACAATTACGCCCTGTAGTAGGATTGGCCCTGTATGCGTATAGTCTTGTCAAGAAATTGGCACCGAAAACTACTAACTCCATGTTTGGCCAACATGGATTGTTCGGTGCACACCTGTGGAGGCAAACTCCATATGTAGTGGGGCTTAGGGAGAATCAGTGTGCACGCACTGATCCAAAATTCATTGAAATCTTTAACAGACTTCGAGTGGGTGAAGCTGTGGTTATTAATGCTGAAGATGTTCGACAGACAGGATTGAATCATAAACATGAGAAAGCTGACTCACACATTACATATGTGGGGGCTAGTCGTCCACAAGGATACTTCCATAATACATTTATAAAGTGTTCTGATTCCTTCATAAAAGCTTGTTCATTTTTTTGGTTCTGTTGAGTCACCATGACAAGAGTTGCAGGTCAAAATGGAGTCATTGTATGTCATGGTTAGCATCCTAATGTCATTTCTTCTTCATTCACCAGCTTATCATCTTTTAACAGTTTTGGTTGTCTCTGTTTCCATGTTACCCATGGTTTGTTTCAGCATGGAGGAGTGTGATGGTGCTTTGAGTTTCACCTGTCTTATGTACTGTCTTTCCAGGACTGTTCTAAATTGGACCAGAGCACCACTATAAAAGTAAGAACAGGGGGGGTGGTTCATCAGTAAACAACCATGTCATATTTTGTCCACAATCACAAAAGTAATGCTCTTGTTGCTGATCTCTGGGCAGAAGACCTCACTCTTGCCATAACTAGATGCAACAAGGGAGTTGAACTTGATCCATCATGGCAGCTGTTTCCGAATGATCCGCTCCTGATGACTCAATGGACCACTTTGTTTGTCGACGACCTGAATGGCAATGCAAACCAAAACAGGTTGATTGTTTACAAAACCCTCTGCTGCATCAAACGGAGGGTGTGTTTTCCGTCACTGTGAGATTGTACGGAAACTCCTTTTGCTGGTCTTTTATAGCCATTGGGTCTTTTCTTGAGATATTTCCAGAGATGCTCAACAGGGATAAGGTCTGGTGATTGTGCTGGCCTGTCAGGAAGCCTAATCCCTTGAGATTTGAACCAGTTTTGAGCCCTTTTGGAGGAGTATTTAGGGTTATTATCCTATTGAAAGATAATGCTTTTCTTAGAAAGTCCAGAATTCTCCATGCTGGGAAGCAGTTTGTCCTCTAGAATGGACACATACTGCTCAGCATCCATCCACCCCTCCATCTCTACAAATATTCCCACTCCATTCTGGCCCATGCATCCCCAAACCATCAA
>JBBPQL010000435.1:0-26175 GCA_038092515.1 Boletus subparvulus | reverse complement strand
TAGTCTATTACCTGTAGACGAGAATAAGTCTACAGTAGAGAGTAAGTAAAGAGTGTAAAGAGTGTAAAGGATATCTTACCTCAGTAGACTATGGTCAGAGTCAACTGAGGTAGAGTGGACTACGAACAAGTGAAAATGAACGTGATTAGATAACCTACTAAATATGGATACTGTTTGACTCCAACATGAAAGTGACAAACAGTTGAAAAACAGAGTGATGACGACCAGCAACCATGCAAAAATGATGAGAGCGAGTATGATAACTTGAATGAGGTGAATGCAAGTGATGTGGTATTGAATGGTGCAGAAAAATGTCCATGAGCAGTGTGGTATGTGGATATGACGAGTCGACAATGATGGAATGAAGTCACTAGCCTAAAGGTTAGTGAGACTGTAGCAACATCAAGAAATACGCACATTTAAGTGCAGGTGCCGCGGGTGTGCCTGGACTTCTTGGCACTGTGACGACCCACATTGCCTGTACCATTTCCTTCATCTGTGACAGGAGTGGCCTTTTACCCTTTCCTTTCATGACCTTTCCTTTCTTGTTTGTAACTGGGGTGAGCGGGCATTCCTGAAGTTCTTCGTCCATTTCTGTCAGCGGACAATTTGTAGTCATAGCCACAGGCACTGTGGGACATGGTGTGACTGGACTGGCTGACAAAATCGGCAAGGGCACAGCTGTGGATAAACCTGCAGGTGGAACCATGGTGCAGGAGGTGGTGCTAGTAGAAGGTGCCATGACTGATGGTGTACTGTTGGGTCGGGTACTAGGCAGTGTCAGAGCTGCTAGAACTCATTGGGTGGGTCGGGTGATGAATGTGTAGACTCGGAGACGAGCGCAGGATCTATAACGGCCTGAGGGGAGGGGCAGGTGCAGCTAGATGCACCTTCATTTGAGCCTGCAGTCTTTCCATTGTACTCATTTGTGCAGTGGCTGTCGAGCCCAAGCTCCCATCATTCTTTAGCATCTTTGTATCACCACAGCCATTCTCGTTCCCGAAAAGTTCCCTTTGAATAATAGTTGAAGATGGGACCTCAAGAGTAAATAAAATGTACTTACAGTATTCCACCATTTCAACAATTCATCTCTCCATTGCATGTCGGGGGAATTTTGGATGAAGCTGATAATACTGTGATACATTTTGAAGTAGCTCAGGTTCCCGTCTGTCTCGCTCCATTAGCTCCTGGAAGAAATTGCGAAATGTGCCTGGGATTTCCGTCAACAGGGCAGCAAAACAATAACAAGAATGTACCTGAATGCATACATATATATGTGATGTGCTCAGCCTCAACTACACTCATATTGTTCAACATGGCGTTACATGAACGAGTTGCAAGGGTATCTCCCCCAAGGGCGCTTGACGGGCCTAAGAAGATGTGTCATCCAACCTAATCCAAGTCAAGTAGTGATCTGCAGCTAGAAACGACACTTACCCGCACGAGAAAGTAACTCTTGAAAAGTCCAATGAGCATGTTCTCTGGGTCATAGTCTTTACCGGGCATTTCGCCAGACCAAAAGAGGGTGGGAAAGTCTTGTGGTCCCATATGTATTGCGCCAGAGGCAAGGTCTTTGCATGTCCTGGAAGGTACTGTGAGAGAGTTGGTGATAATGTGATAATAAAGCACATACTGTTCAGGATTCTCATTGAATTGCTCAAGTTGATCTGCAGGACAGAGCCACCAAGCAAGGATGGGGTGATTCAGACCCATTTTGGCCCTCCCATTTGCATTAATAATAGGTAGATTGAGGGAAGCAGGTTTGTAGGGATTCGGCAATGCATACTGAGCAATACAGGTCTTGAGGCGAGTTGCGTCGTTCGACCGGGTGGCCTTAATAGTTGTGTTCATCTAGTAAATGACAATAAAAAGGGTCAATATATGTGCATATAGAGCGGAAACTAACCTTTCCACAGACAATTTCCATCTCAGTTCTCTTTTATGGGCTGTTGACAAGTGCCTGGAAAGCAGGCACCATTTGAACGATCTTGTAGTATGTCTGAGTTGTCTGCTCCCTTGATTCAATTGAGCTGTGAGTTTGTCAGTACATACCAGAAACTCCATTCATAGCATAGTACATACATTTTGCTGAGAGTCTGCCCATGCACTATTCTTGCTGCGTCTTCCTCATCCAACTCACCAAGTTTACTTGCTTCATCTTCCCAAATAAGGTCCATGGTCTTGACTACAGTCTCGATGTTGCACCAAAGATCTATGCAGTGTGCAATGGTGCGTGCAGCTGCATTGTAGATTTCATGTGGGTCGGCCTTTCCTGAGTCCCTGTAAGACCAGTCCGGATATTTAGTTAATCAGCTGTGATAGTAATAGTACTTACTTGATCTTTTTTTCCTTTCTTGCTAACAATGCCTTGATTCTGCTCAATCTCATCTGTATTGTTGGAATCTGTAGCATTGGCACCTTGGATTGCAGGCATAATGACGGTTGAAGAACAACTCAGAGTAGCGAAAGAGCCCAGAGATAAGGGCAGGAATCAGAGATTGTGGGAATTTTCTGGGAATTTTGCTGATCAATCATGATAGCATGACTCAGATCGTGCAGTGCTATCCACCTCTTAATCCACCACCACCTCACATTAACTGGAAGGTATGTAAGTTTTTTTTCTAACCTTTTCAATTGCTCAACTGTCCTTTCCAGGCAATAGATTGGCTTTTTAGATATAGAAATTACTCTGTCACAGTACATATCCTTCCAAGCTTTGAAATATAAGCTCGTTCAAGCCTGTTTACAGTTTCACTCCGAGTCAGTCTGAACCTTATGGATGATACCCACTTGTGCCTCGCCTGTCAAAAGACCTTTGGTATCCAGAGGCAGCTCTGTGGTCATGAAGCAAAATGTCAGGTTTACCAGCAACTTCGGTCAAGCCTTGTTCACCCACGGAAACGTCCAAGGAGGACTCTATCTGATGCAGAGGATCTATACCCTCCAGACCACCAGGAATCGACTGTTGATGTGGGCAACGTGAATACTAGTACTAACCCCCAAGATCTCCCAGTGGGCTCATCATCTGGCTCTCAAGACATGGCTGCCACATTGGGAGGTGGTCCCATGGACTTTGAAGATAACCTGGTGCGTAGTAACCAGATTGTATTCTCACTTCCGTTATGATGATGCCACTTTCGATAGCCAGAAAATGAAGCAGGACCTGCAGGACCTGCTTTCGAACAAGATATTCCTATGTCTCCACCTCCAGATCACACCCCTGTGATTGCTGCTCATTCTGGATGGCCTATATGTCTTCCTGCAAGATATATTGACTATCTACCAACTGGTAGTGGTTTATGACATGTCCCCTCTCCTCCTCCAAGTCCACTTAGCCCCCAATTATCTACCCACTCCTCTGAATTGGAACATCCTCATCCGCTTATTGAGTATAGGACACACAGCCCACTGATATGGGTCTCTTTCATGTCTATCCAACTTGGCCAACCCATATATGCAAGGAAGTGGATGATATCCATTCCTTTGTTGATGTGCCCACTTTAGACACCTCGGGCGGCACACAAGACACTCTGCAACGTGATGACTCTTTGATGGTAACAATTCATGGCCTACATCAGGAAAACAGAGTGTTGCTTATTCATGCTTACTTCATGCTTTCTTTGCTAACCTAAGGGGGATTCCAAAAAAGCAAAAAAAGCAGACTACAAGGAGAGTCTGTAACTTATTTTGCTTATTTCATGCTTTTTCCAAACCTCACAAGCACGAAAAAAGCAATAAAAGCATGATTTCATATTTTGTATATACAAACAAAAAAAGCATATTAAGTGAATAAGGAATGAATGTAGAAAATGAGTGCGTAAGCACAAATGTGCGAGGAGGGCATGGACAGGCTGGCGGTGTGAATGGCTCAGGTCAGCGCATTGGTGTAGCACAAGGGCAGGTTGAGGGGGCAAACAAACTGGTCGGGTGGGGCAAACAGACTAGGGGGGCAAATGAATGGGCGTAAGAACGGGTCACGTTGGGTGGATGTGTGGGCATGAAGGAGTCAGATGGCAGCAGTGAACAGACTGGGGTGGGCACATAGGCACGAACGGAATGGGCCAGGTGAATGGCCAGGTGGGCACGAATAAGCTAGGAGGGGTGTGGGTGCGGTGAATGGGTCGAATGAGGCAGTACTTCGCTTTTTTTTCTCTTTTTTTCTTTTGTTGGATGGCAAACACAAAGAGGATGGGGCTGTGCGAGTGCATGGGTGCAAATGGGTCGGAAGGTGTGAGTGGGTGGAGAGGGCAATGGGTGGGGAGGGCACACAAGCAGGTGGGAAAGGGTGTGGGAGGGCATGAACCAGCTAGGTGCAGCGCCACAGCGGTCACAGGCATGTGGAATGGCCAGGTGGGCACGCACAGGCTAGGAGGGATGGTAGGTGTGGTGAACGGACCGAATGGGTGGTACTTATCTTTTATTCTATTTTTTAGGGGGTTGGATCCAAGACAGTGCAACCTGGTGAGAGGGCGCATGAATGGGCACGATGGGGGGCACAGTGAATGGCCGGGTGGTCGCAAACAGGCTAGGAGGAGTGGTTGGTGCAGTGAACAGGTTGAATAGGGTAGAACTTATCATTTTTTTTTGTTTTTTTTGTTGGGTCGGATTCAAACAGGTTGGTTGTTGGTCTGATGGCAAGTGCAAATGGGACGTGGCTATGCGGGGTATTGGAGTGTCCACCCGACGAACGAGCCGAGGATCAGGGAGATGGCAAGTGGGTGGTCTGTCATGGTGAGAGGGATGTGGTTTCAGTGTCAGCAGCAGTAGCAGACGAGCATGCACAATGGGACACGTACCAGCAGCTTCGACACTCGTACTAGTGTAGCTGAAGCAGCTTTGGATTGTCTCGCATGAGTAGGTCAGGGTAGGTCAAGATGTCAAGGACATACATCAATTTGATGGTATTCTGGAGTTGACAAGAAGATGGTGTAGTTCACCACTACAGCTGTACAGTACCATTGTTGATTAATGTGAGTGTTCTGCAGGTCGCTCACCAATTATTTAAGGACTTATCTATGTACCCTACCCTGATCATGCCTTGGGTGGGCAACATGGAGTGCCGTCGGTGACGGACCCGCTCTGCTTCATCTCATCAGACTTCATCACATGCCAATAATCCCATTGGATGCCACAGTCGGGGATTGGGCATCACACCCATTTAGTGGGTGTGGTGCACATTGGGTGTTGTGCCTATGGAGTAGGGGAGAGACCACGGTTGGGGGTTGAGCATTGTGCCCATTTGATGCAAGGGGGAAACGGTGGGCATGCACATTGGCCCCAGGCCTGAGTGTCACACCCGTTTGGATGAGAGGAAGGCCATGGTTGGGGCCCAGGAAATGGGTGTTGTGCCCATTTGATGCGAGGCTGGGCACAAGTTGTCACAGGGTGGGGGAAATCAGTAGTAGATGAACGCACATAATGGGGCACGTACTGACAGCTTTGTACTTGTAGCTGGACCTGCACACGGTATTGAGCAGCTGTTCAGGGTGGCTCGCTAAGTTGATGGGTTTGTCATTGTGCTGCTGTGTCCGTGAGGGCGAGCTGGTGGTGTGAGTATTAAGAGGGTTGCTGTGGGGAACTTGGAGAAATTTTCAGCGCATGCCATGCTTACTCATACACCTATTCAGGCCTCCTTTTTGTGCTTAATTACCCTTTTTGTGCTTGATTTGCTTGTTGCTTATTGTGAGAAGCTTCTTAGCAAGTCGCGACTTGGAAAAAGCATGGAAAGTGTGAATAAGCAGCACTCTATTTTCCTGATGTAGCAGATCACCAGATCACACATGAAAATTTATACTCAGCATTCAGTAGCCCAACAGCAGGTATTCTCATGTGTTGGCAATAATCTGGAACGAACATGAAATCTACTGCTGAATTAAACCATTTATGGTCGTTCATCAAGGACCCTCAGTTTCAACCATCACTCCATCACTCTTTTAATCATGAGCATGAGAAGAAGCTTGTCGAGAAGTATCTCCATGCAGATTGTAATCCATTCAAAGCTGATCATGGTTGGAAAACATCAGCTGTATCAGTGTTACTACCCCACGAGCAGTTGACATGGCCACTTGGCGAACATGATATATCAGTCCCTGTGCTTGAGGTTAAGGGGTGCATCATCGCGACATCACCGATATCATCGTCTCCACATTGCAAGACCTAATCACGTCGACATTTCACTTGGTTCCATTCAAATAATACTGGCAACCAGATCCTGCCTCCAATCCCATCAGAGTCTTTGGCGAGGCTTATTCCTCTGGTGAGTGCCTCAATGCTTACCAAACGATACATTCCCTCCCCCGAGACCCTGGTGACGATCTCGAACGTATCGTTATACCGCTCATGTTATGGTCCGATGCTACGCAACTTGCCAATTTTGGCGATGCATCTCTTTGGCCTGTATATCTTTTCTTCGGAAATCAGTCTAAATATACATGTGGGAAGCCAATTGCCGCTGCTTGTCACCATGTTGCCTACATTCCTACAGTACGTCATCACCAACCTTATATTCAGGAACTAGTAACTCATCAATGTCTAGTTACCTGATAATTTCCAAGATGTCTACTCGGGAGCATTTCAACAGGGATCATCCAGTGACGTCTATACTCACTGCAAGTGTGACTTAATGCAAGCCATTTGGAGACTGCTCCTCGACGACAAGTTTGTGGAAGCCTACATCCTCGGTCTGGCAATCACCTGTTTTGATGGAGTCATGCACTGAGCATTTCCCTGCTTTTACACATACTCTGTGGATTACCCAGAGAATTAGACGACTTATTTGATCCAATATTTGGCAGCGATCTGATCTTGAATCCTAGAATATTAGTTGTGTGTATCAAATTTCTTGGGGTGTGTCTCTGCCCACGATGTTTGGTTGAGAAACCAGATGTATCAAACATGGGAACCCCAACTGACATGATGACATGCCAAACCAAGCTTCAGATCGATGATGAAGCATGAAAAAAGAAAATCCACAGGGCTCGGAGGCTTATCTTCAAACACAGTGCCAGTATCAATGGTAATCGTATCAAGGAGATTTTACAGAGTCAATCCTTTGTACCAACTCATGTATGTGATGACTTCAAGTTTCCCCAATGACCTAACACAAAGTTAACTATATTCTAGAATGTGTTTTCAGAGTGAATTTCAGACGAAGACTTTAATTTTTTCTGTATGTTCGTCATTGATTCTTTGCACGAGTTCGAATTGGAAGTGTGGAAGGGGGTATTTATACACTTGATGTGAATCTTGTATGCAGCAGGAGGCACTGTAGTGCAACAACTGAACTACAGGTATTTGCATATGAAATTGGTTCTCACTCTGACTGAATTTTCGTACAGGTACTGAAGGGTTCCTCCATTTGGACGAGGAACAATTCACCAGTTTCACAAGAATGCATCAGCCATGAAGCGCCTGGCTGGATGGGACTTTGAAGACCTTCTTCAGGTATGTAGCAAAGATCCTCTTGTTAATGTTCCACTGACGATGGAATCCAGTGTGCACTGCCCATCTTCGAGGGTCTCTTGCCAGCACAGCATAACAACATCATTCTCAACCTTCTCTTTGACCTCACAACATGGCATGCATTCACTAAGCTACGTCTTCATACCGAGAAGACTCTCACATTCTTTGATGCAGCCACTATCTATCTTGGCAAGTCAATCTGCAGGTTTCAACGTACGACGTGTGAGTATTACGTCACAACTGAGCTTCCACAAGAATATGCAGTGCACAGTCGCTGCACAGCCGCACTAGCTGAGCAGAAAGGACATCCAATAGCTAGGGGATTATCCAAACACAATATGGCGCTATGGAACTACAGACAACTACTCGACACAAATAGTATGTAATATTCTTCATGCATAGTATCAGCTAATTGTATCATACCAGGGAGAACTCGAACACCGTCGGTGCAAGTGATGATATCCACGATCAGGGAAAAAAAAAGGATACAATGATCCAAAGCATTGCAAACCAAGAGGCCATTGAGCGCTTCATCAGGAAGGTTGACGAGGCACACAATCGGCTCAACACGCAGGACAACCCACAGCCACAACATACCCGCACATCTCCATTGGAGCATTACCACCTAGCCGAGTCATCCCATGAGAAGAAAGATCTCACTGCATGGTTGGGAAGATGTCATAATGATCCCGCATTCAAGGTAAGATGGATCTATGGGAGAATAACTACCCTAACTAAAATTTACAGGATTTCATCCCTCGAATCAAGGACCACTTGCTAGCTCGTGCACGTGGTCTGGTGTACAATGGTGACAAGCACGACTTCTCAGAGAATGATCAGCGATGTATCAACATCAAGGACAACTTCATGTATCACCACAGTTTGCTTTGGGTAAACTATACGACTTACAACCTGCGAAGAGAGCAAGACACCATAAATCCACTCACTAGACCAGACATCATGGTTCTCTCGCACGAAGATATGGAAACCCATCCATACTGGTATGCATGTGTCATTCATATATTTCATGTGATGCTGCAATGCTGTGATAATCCGTCGATGCCATTTTCCGCACCCACGTGCATGAATGTATTATTTGTGCGCTGGTTTTGTCACGACATCAATTATCCATCAGGGTGGGATGAGAAGTGCCTTCATAGGCTCCAGTTTTTCAACCAGGAGAACCCTTCTGACACATTTGGTTTTCTTGACCCAGAGTCAGTCGTGCGCAGGGCACATATTATCCCTGCCTTTGGATATTATCACATGTATGAGCTACTTGCCAGAGGATCGCATGCACATTGGTTACAAGATGGAGAGGACCCAAATGCTGATTGGAAGTATTACTATGTAAACATGTGAGTGTACTACTGATAATTGTGTCCCTGACGATTAATTAAAATTTCAGATTCATCGACCATGACATGTTCATGAGGCTGCGAGGGGGCGGTATCGGACATAAGGTAACCCGCAACTGGGACGAGTTCCTTTTTCAAGATGCTGGAAGGGCCATTGACTCCGAGTCAGACGATGAAGATCCAGATCAAGAAGACGTACCAGGAAATGAAGATGGAGATGGAGGTGAAGGCGGCCCAGGAGGCGAAGATGGCAATGGTGACGGCAATGCAGATGAAGATGCTAATGCAGATGAGGGTGAGAAAGAATACAAGGAGGATGATGGAGAATTGGAGACCTGGGGATACACTATTCCGGTGCAGTATGGTGACAGGCATGACAGCGATGATGAAAGCGACCAGGTGGACAACGCAAGTGACTCTGATGAAGACGATCCAGATCGTGTTGTTCCGGACGAGGGTGAGGAGCTGGATGATGATGTGTATGCTCGCAAGGGGTATGGTGTATTGTAGTTCGCTATACACAATATATGCTCAGCTACAGGCTAAAAACTATGGACGAGCATCTCATTCGGACAAAATATCCCTTCGATATCACCTCCGGGGACATAATATTGCACCCTGCAAGAATTCGAGTGACTGCATTGTATGTTTGGCCATATCACAATTTCACAATTTTTGTGATGACTGAGTCAAAGGGAACTCGGATGCTGCTTGTGGAACTTTCGGTAATGCAAGATTCAGATCGTTGGCATTTCTCATGCGGGTTCTAACACTGTGGGAAGTAAAATCACTTTTAATCAGTGATGCCTTCACTGATCGCTGAAAATATAGTGAAATGGTCACTGATTCGATGTCCACTTTTGTTCAGTGACATGATTTGTCACTGTTATTCATGGTTGGCTGTTTTTTTGGTATCACTCTACCTTCTAGCTAGCTATGAATGTCATTTGTTCTGTACCCAACTACTGCCTCAAGAATTCGTGCATTTGAGTGTACTAAAAAGTGTAGTCATGATTAGAGGTGTAGTCATATACATCCAATGGTAGGTACTAGAAAAGGTCTTGTGGTCTAATGGTTGATGATTGTGATTGTTGCCCTTTTGGGCAGAGTCCTGAGTTCAATTCCTGTTGCTCGACAAATTTATAATGTTTAGGAGTGTACTAAATAGTGTACTATAAATGTGCTTAGGATTTGGATTAAGGCAGTACAATACAAGTGGGGGTGTACTCCTTTTAATTTTCATTCTGTCCTGGGCACTGAAAATCAGTGTAGATATCATTGATCTCCAGTAGCGAAAAGTGACAATCAGTGAAGGATCTATCACTGAAAAGAAGTGGAATTCACTGATTTCTACTGAAAACAGTGCTGATTATTGGTGAATCGATCATTGATTATCGTGGCATTTACTTCCCATGGTGTGAGCTGAATCGCATTCAAGTTCAGATATGGATAGTGCGATATTATACCGTTTTATATCAGGATTGCATTCAGAGGACTATAGGGACAATGCTACATTCTACCGTTTTCTTTCTACCCTCCATTTATACACCCGTGGTTTATAAACGGACGGATCAGACTTTTGTTTATGTGGGCTGGAGTCTTCGTCCTCGGGACTATCTCCGTCGTCTTCTTCGACAAGCTCAGCTCCTCGGACCTTCTTTCGTCCACCTTTACCGACTAGTAAACGTTGCATTTCCAGTTCACGAAGTGCATATGATAGTTGGGTGTCTCGAACGAGTCGTGCAGCAAGTTCTTTAAGAAGGTGCTTGCGGTGTTTCTGTGCGACGCAAGTGGAAGGGTGACGCGAAAGAAAAACTGAAATGCAGTTACGCACAACATGTACCAGGTTTTTCTCTTCTTCCGGATTGTCGTCGACGTCGTCAACGATTGATGGTTTCTTTCGTCGCCGACTTGATTTCACGGGTTCATGAATTTTCCAACCGAGCTCAGATCCGCCGGATGACCCTGTCGAAGCGACATTGTTTGCACTCTTATTAACAAGAGTACTTCTCTCGAGGTGCTGTTGAGCTTGAGATACTGGTTCAGCACCCGGGACGGCAAACAAAGTGCAGGCTCACCTTCTGCAGCATCTTCTGCAAAAACAATGTGCTTGGGGGACGCACGGCTTTGCTTTCGTCCGGTATGTGGCCCAATCACGCCTGCTGCACGCAAGGTCTCTAGTTCAGCATCCGCCAGGGGTTCATCGTCTTCCGAGTCCTCGACTGCGTGGCCGGACGAAACAAGATTTGCCAGATCGGTGAGCTGTCGCTTGATCTTGTCGATTTTCTATGGCACGTGAATGACTCGACCACGGGCTATGAACCGACGAACGGACCTTGAGTCCTACGGTCTTGATAGTCCGGATGTACCCTTCATCCTGGGACTTGAGGAGTTTGACCATGTCCACGGGCATGGCTGTGTTTCCCCTGTCTTTTACATGGACGCCCCCGACGGTCCTCTCGTTTTTCATGGCAAAGTAGAATTCATCCTTGTTCTTGTTTGCGGCCTTTTGCTTGAGCCGATGGATGCGGTCCTGCTTTGAGTGATAGTCGCGTGCACGGAGAAGATAGTCTTTGTGCTTTTCGAGGATTCCATACTTGGCGCGGTGCGCGAGCTGAGAACGCTCCTTGTGATTGCGCCTATGCAACGAATTTCTGAGGGAAGAGGTCATCTTAAAAGCAACATATAACCGTGACAAATGAGTGACAGATAACAAGGGTGTGACAGGTACCCGTTTTAATTTGATGTTTAGAGTGTTTTGCAGAAACCAAATTTTGTTCCAATTCCTTGACAAAAAAGTGATGAGTTTCCAGCATTTCAGGCTCGGGCAACTGGCCATGTCCCAGCCTTTGCCTCCACATTTACAGCAGAACCAACAGCAGTCTTTCCCTCAAAATATCCAGTCCTCTCCGTCGTCCGCACCGACGCCCACCAAACCGTCCGCTACACGTCCCCCGTATGGCTCGGGCGACACCGACGACGGCTACACCCTCATCTTCCCCGACATGGCCGCCTTCCAGGAATGGCGAGCCCACGAAGAGGAAGCACAGGTGGTCGAGTTCGTAAAGGGCGACACCCACGGCAGCAAAGCGGTCCCTCCTCGCTTCAAGGACCACACCAAGCTCGTCTGTGCCCGCCACTCCCGGAGCGGCCGCAAAAAGTACGTCAAGAAACACCCAGAGCGCGTTCGAAAGGTGCCCAGCAGAAAAGTGAGCGTTCGCGTCGACACGCGCGGCAAACGTCTGTTAACGTGACGCTGCTCATCGGTGGCAAAAAGCTCGAGGGACAGGGGTGTCAGGCATCGATCAGCTACAAGACCTACTTTGACACCGAGGAAGTGCGCGTCTGCTGTGCGTTTGTCTCTGGCTCGGTTCTTCCGAGGACAAACCGCTTTTGTTTTATGACAGACCTTGCGGAACATTCACATCCAGTCGGACTCGCTAATCTTCCCTTTACCCGTCGAGGGAGGCGGGCTGCGGTAGAAGCCGAAAAGGCAAAGTCGAAACGCAACGCACAGTCTGTCGTCCCTCCATCGACGGAAGCATCCACATCGAGCAGCGCCGCCAGTGCTGCCACCGCTCAGACACCACAACCTCACGTGACTACGTTCCCCTCGAGTGCGCCTTTGACCCACGTGCCTCACCAGTTTCCGCACTACCCCAGTCAGCCTGGCATCAACCCTCCCTATCCTCAGATGGTCCCCGCTCCCTCGGCCCAGAACGAGCAGTGGGAACGCATGTCCGTGCTTTTCAGTTCTATCCGAGAACATGCCCGTGCGTATGACTACCCGACCCCAAGTGTCGTTGCTCTGGAGAGTGTGTTGATCCGGTTGTATCTGGAGAGTCCGATGGGCATGATGGGAGGACCGGGTCTTGGTGCTCTAGGCGCCGGCATGCATGGCATAGTACCGCCTCCCCAGCAACAGCAGGGACATGCATCCCAGCCCCATGATGCACACTCGCAGTCGGCGATGGGTGTCGCATCGGGCTCGGGGGATCATGCAAACAGCGAGATGGGCAGCAGCATCTCGAGTGGCTGACTCGCATTTTTGCAGGGACTGGCTCCTTGGTTGTATTGTTATGGATTGTCATGTTCATCCATGGGCAAGATATGTTTTTGCGGACAACGGTTTGGTTGTATCTGTCGACTAATGTATAATGTATTCCACGTCAAGATATATCAACAGATAATGCAGCTGCTTGTAATTGGCATAGGAGGACGTCAATCAGCGAACGGGTCAGCAAAGGGATCTTCGACGTCAACTGCTCGCGCTCCCGATTGTCCCCGTGTACTTGGTCCCGCCAAGTGAGTCTTGGCTAGTTGGCGTTCTTCCTCGCTCTCATAATCACTGAAATCAGAGAGACTTCCTCTGTGCTCGTCCCACGCAGCTTCAGACGATGCATCATGCCGGGGGGAAGGTTGTATGGGTGGGGGTAATGAGGCCCGCTCGCTGCCTAGTCCGCCAAAGGATAGATCTTGCAGGTCGGGATGAACCGACGCGTTCCTAGTTTCATCGCGACTGTCTTCTCCATCCGGGGATGGTGCCGACTCGATGGTCATCCCATTCATGGTTGCCTGTATTCTGGCTGTAGGGTCTTGGGCACGTTGAGGTGCTGAACGCTGTTCCAAGACTTGTCATGGAATTGCACGCGTGGAGCGGTGGTGCGACTCACGTCATCATACATTTGCAGTGCAGTGACGAGTCCCTCGTTCGTCTCGATCAGAGACCCAATCACTTCCTCGTTTTCTACAAGCTACGACGAGTCACGCGATAATAGGTGGCTCTCGTCAACGGACGTTACCTGTATGTACCGGACGATAGTCTTGCGAGCTGTCTTGGCATTCTGAAGGCACTCCCGAACGCGGGGATTGGCGGTGATGCTCTCTTTGTCGCTATTGACCAACATGATCGCGTTAACCAAGTTACTTGATGCCTGAATGGCGTTTGCAATCGATGTCCGAATTTGGGGTTTCTCCTGAACACGATGTGAGAGGTGGGTGGAGAACGCGCTGGGGTGATGCTGACCGCCTCAAAGTTGAAAGAAGCTCTCCTTGGACGATTCTTCTTTTGTCGTGCTTCCTCCTCTGCTTTGCGGGCTCGTTCCTTTGCATCTTGTTTCGCTCGTTTCTTTGCGGCGTCCTTGTCGTTGGGGGTGGAGCGGAGGATTTGGGCGTCGGCGCTTTCCGAACGAGCATGCGATCGACGGCATTGCCTGTATAGACCAGCGATGGTGGACAAGAAAGGATCGTTCTTGAACTCGTTGTTCCACGACGCGAGAATGGAGAGCAATTTCCTCCTGACTTTGGTGTCTGCAGTAGGGTCGGAGGCGAGGTGCTTTATGGCGTCGACGAGCTGGTCATCCATGCAGGCCGCTATGGGTCGTGAGTGCGCGTCAGTGTGAGGCGGTTCTGGTCCTACTCTGGAATTTGTGGTCGCCATTTTCCACCAGCGCTTTGAGAATCTAGTCGGCGTTAGAAGGCGAGAGGGGGAGATGCGGTATGGAACGCACCACAAGGGCACGGTACTTTTGATGGTTGTCGCCATGTTTGATCTTCTTTCTGATGGCTCTGGAGGCTTCCAAGGGCCTACGGTCGATGCGATCAGCCGTGGCCAGAACGGAAGCGATAAGGAAATACCCGGTCGACTGTAGGCTGATCGAGGTTGCTAGTTCTGGTATGCTGTTGGGACGTGGATCGGCCGTCTTGGATGCGTGTGGAAGAAGACGTACCCGTCAAAGGCTTCGTCTGGGTAGGTGGGGGAGGTGAGGATCTCTACCCAGTCTGTGATGGACGACTTTGGGGTGACTGTGGGGACGAGTCGGGTTTTGTGTGGACTGTGGGTACTTACGTGGGGTTTATCGCGGTTGAGCGCGGAGACGGCGAGCTTGAGCGCAGACATGCGATAGGCGTTGACGACAAGAGGTGGGTCAGGTGCATTCGACCCCATAAATGGAAGGACCTCTACATGATGTCATGACCCCATCATGGAGGGGCGGCCACACTACCGTCCCAAAGTACAACACGAGCGACGACGTCAAGAACCTCTACATGCTCTCGTTTCTCGTCCCCCAGGGTTAGCGTGTTCGATGACCGACATGCTTCAACCAGTGGGAGGAAATGACCGTACTCGCCGAGGGCGCAGACGTTGGCCAGAGACGATGGACCAACACTACCGTTTGCTCACTATAGGAAAGAAGCGGTTACCTGCATCACACCGAGTCTTTTGGGCGAGCAGACAATCTGCACAGCCTCGAGTGCGGATTCGGGGAAAAAGACATGACATTGAACCAAATACACGGCAGCATGCCAAGAAAAGGACAGGGCGACGCAACCCACTTGGTACAAGTACAGTGCCACCTTGCGCACCCGAGCCCGGCGGTCCAGGAGGGTCTTGGCATTCACTCAAGTCAAAAATCCGCTTGGGATTACCGGCCGGGAGGCGTGCACACTCGATATTCTTCAACGGGGACCATGGACGACTCGTCGGAGCATCGAACAGTTGGAGTATGAGGGAGCGGCACTGGGTCGATGGCGAGTCTGAGTGAACACCGGTGGCTGATGTATTCAGGGAACATTGAAGGGTACATATATACTACGAGGGGGGCTCTGGCTGCTCGGCGTCGTCGTTGACGCGGAGGACCTTTATCCATTCGCGATAATTAAAATTTCCGTGGCGATCTGTGAAGGAGCTCTTGAAGAACTTGTCGATCTGGACAAGGGTGAGTGGCGGGGATGGGCAGGGCTGAAAAGGCACCTCTTGTTGATCCATGCGTTCGCCGACGTCGCTCATCCACTTGCGGAGCTCGTCGACCTTGACGGTGCCAGAGTCCGTCTCGTCGAAACACTCGAATGCCTCGGCAAGGTCTGCCTCTGGGTCGAACTCGAAGAGACGCTCGCTCATCATGGTGAGGAACATGGTGAAGTTGATGCCGGTGTCGGCGGGGAGGGACGCGGAGGGGCCGGGGCGTGCGGCGAGGAGGGCGTCGAGCATGGACTTGGATGGGGAGATGCCTGGTGGGGGGTGAGACGGGACGGGTGGAGGAGGGGGCACTGACCGAGGCTGGAGAATATCTGGCGGAGATCTGCCTCTGTGACCCAGCCATCCTTGTCGTGGTCGATGAGCTGGAAGGCCTCCTTGAACTGCTGGACCTGCGGGGGCTGGAAGAGGGAAAAGAGACCGGATGCCTCGCGTCGTGGTCGCATGGTGGCGGGTGGGGTCGGGGAGAGTCCGGGGTGGGCCGAGGGGGACGGACTTGGCAGGAACGGGGATCTCCGGGTGTCTTGGCGCGAGGCTTGGCGTGTCTTGGCGTCTGATGGCGATCCTGCAATGGCTTGGCACCGTTCGCGGGTATTTCAATTTGGGAGGACAAGGTCGACCACTGCCCACGATGGCAGACAACCACCTCTGCGAATGGCTCACCTGCGACGCCGCCTTCCCCGACCCAGAGCTCCTCTACAACCACCTCTGCAACGACCACATCGGCAGAAAGTCCACAAACAACCTCTGTCTCACCTGCAAGTGGAAGGACTGCGGAACAACCTGCGCCAAGCGCGACCACATCACTTCCCATCTCAGAGGTACTTCTCCCCCTCCCCGTCGAGCCCCTCCTCATCCCCCCCAGTGCACACCCCCCTCAAGCCCCATGTCTGCGAGGTACTCGTCCCCCTCTCTCCGTGTCGCCCCGCTCATCCCCGCAGATTTGCAAGAAATCCTTCAAGCGCCCCCAGGACCTCAAAAAGCACGAAAAGATCCACACAGAGGAGCACCATGCCCAGCACAAGCACTCCAAGGCCATCACCGTAAACGATCCCGCCTACGTCTCTCGTGTGCGCGGCGATCCCCTCCCTCACAAGGGCTCCCTCAACAAGTCCCTATCCATAAAGCCCTCCGCAGCCAGGCCCAACACTGCCTCTCTCTCACACGGTAGTCCTTGTCCCTTGGCTCTCTCCTTGGCTGACACTTTCTGTTAGCCACCCACACAAACTACCCGTCCCCTGAGTTGGACCCCCCTCGCCACGTCACTTCCTCCGCCTACGACCTCTTTCTCCACAACCAAGTCCCCTCCTGGGATGCCCACAAGCCTCAGCCCATCCCTCCCCCCCGCAACAAGCGCTCCTATGACCATGCCGTCGACGACTTTTTCGACGACGTCAAGAAACGCAAGGTCGCCCCCGCCTACGATCCCCGTGCGTATCCTTCTCTCCACCCACCCGCCGCTCATCCTCTTCACAGAAATGTCAGACCGTCTCAACGACATCGCCTACGCCCACGACGTCACCCAGTACGACTTTAATCCCCGCTCCGTCTCCTTTGACGTTCGCACCCCAGAGGAGCTTGCTGCCGTAAACGAGTTCCTCGTCACCCTCGGTCGCGATGTCGCCGGCCCCGTCCACCGCAACGCCCAGCAGACTCCCGACCGCTTCTCTCCCGCTTCCTATTTTGATTCCGACAGTCTCAACCAGCTCGGTCTCACGGGTATGCCCGGTCTTTCCACCTCTTCCCAGTCCTTTTCCCATGACCCCGCCTATCATTATCCATCCCCACCCGCCCCCCTCCCCAGGCTTGCCCCGCAGTCTCAGTATACTTCCCCGTACTCGTCCTTGTCCTCGCAATCTGCCGGCTACCCCACCTCTCGCTCTCACAACCGTCCCGTGTCGCCACACGAGTTTGCCATGTCATCCTACTCCCCATCTGCCTACCCGTCCTCCTCCCCTCAGAGCCATCTCCATCCCACTCCTCCCCTCGATCCCACCTCGCCCCACTCTTCCATCTCCACCCCCTCCAATGGAACCCCGCCGCATCACTCCTCCCTGTCGGACTCATTTGCACAGTTTGACTATGTTCGCGTCCGCGGTGCTGTTCCTCCCGTTCACCTGGCTGCTCCCGACTACCTCCCAAAGCCGATGCATACCGTGATGAACCGACTCAAAACCGCCCCTGGCTCTGTCACAGATCTCCCCAAGCCCAAGCCCCGTGCCAACGCCTACCACGGTCTACCCGCAGACTTTAGTTCACTCGCATCTGCTGCAAAGTCCTCCGATGTGCTCTATCCGCTCATCTTGCCCGAGGATTCGGATCTCAAACTTCCCTCGCTCAAGCCGGACGCTGGCCCACTCAGGTTGCCCCCAATCGCCGAGATGTACCGCTCCCCCTCACCCATCTCTGACCCCTGCACCTCCCGCGAGACCACGCCCAGTTCCACGAGCTCGTCCCCCGTGCCGGCTCACAAGTCTGCCCTCCACTCGATCACGGACAGCGACGAGCTTGTGAGCAAGGTGGACAAGATCGAGCTGGCTCATCTTCACAAGGATAGTCCTCTCGGGGAGAGGAGGCGGCACGCCGAACTCATTCGGGACTTGCTCGTCAAAATTAACCAAGATTACAAGAATCGCTTCGGATCCCCCAAGTCGTTTGCGCGCAGTCTATCCGTAGACGTCGAGATGGCCACTGCTTGATTACTCATATGGATGCTGTACTCGTAGTTTGAAACGTGTTTACATATTGCTATTATACAGAGAATGCGGTACTGATAGAATAAACGAGGTAGCAACGAATAAACTAGGTACGTTTCAGCGTGAGTTTGAGCTTGGGCGCAGCGCTGGAAGGCACGGATGGCTCCACGCTTTCCATTGCCGAAACCGGGGGACTCGTGGCGAGAGGAGACGGAACAGCAGCATTGAAACCAAAAGAGGCGTTCTGCGAGGGTTTGTTGAATCCGCCGAAACCCGATCCACCCGGAGTGGCAGGTGGCGGACTTGTCCCAGTCGGTGTCGCAGGGACAGGCGGAGCGCCACTGTTGAACTCTGCCCAGCGCGGGCACTTTCGGTTGGTTTCTGCAGGATCGCGTTAGAGTTTAACAAGGGACGACGCGGGAAGAGGCCACGTACTCATGTGCCCCATCTGTCCGCAGTGTCCGCAGCGCCGCTGTAAAAGGCAGGGGGTGAACACGTAGCACGACGGAAGAGAACGGGACCATTACCGTCGTGTCTGGTTTCAGTGGCCTGTTGAGCTGCATTGGGGTACCCCCTTCCTTTACAATCTTTGCGTTCTTGCGGTGCAAGCGCCGTTCCTGGTTCTTCTTCATCCTCGCAATCCGCTCTTCCAGCCTGATCAGTGCAGCGAAGCCAGCAGGGCGTTAGATAGGGGATGATAGGAGACAGTAAGGCGTACCGCTTCTTGTATCGCTTGTCGGTGTCCGCATCGCCGGTTGGCGCGAGGTTATCGGCGAGCGTCGCTTCTTCCTCTATCAAGAGTCGTGCGCGGACGTACGCGCGAATGACTGCTGGATCGCGGATGATTTCGGTTTGCCACTCGTTGTCGACCTGAAGGAGGATGAATGCGGAGATTCGCAAAATAATACACGCGACCAACCAAACGTTTTATCCGTAACACCCTGCGGGTGCTTTCTGGACCCATACTCATTTCTCGGTCCCGTTCCAACGACGATCCTCGACTAAAGGCCGGAGAAGGGGGCCGTCCCGAAGCGGGCGACATGAGAGGGGAGAAAGGAGTCTCGATCCTCATGGACGGCTGCCTCTGCGTAAACTTTTTGATGTCGGGAGGGGGTGGTGGTGCTTCATCCTCGGGTGTCAGCTGAGGCTCGTCCTTGCGGCTCAACGAGTCGAATTGCGCCTTCCATATCCTCTCGATTTCGGACTTGTAGATCTGCTGTTGTTCGGCAACGTTGTACCTGTGAGCAGATTTGGGTCGATTTTCGGCCTCGGCTGAATGTCGCGTTAATGACGGATTATAACAGAAAGCAATGCGCGCACCAAGCTTTTGCTCGTAGTCCTCGCCGGCTTTCACAAAAATATCCTTCATGGATATACGAATAAAGCTAAATGCTTCCCCTCTGCCAGAGGGATCACCGTCGCCGTGCAGCCGAAGCATGGCCTTGGCTTGGGTAGCGAAAAGAAAGTTCTTGGTTGTGATCCATGGGGCAAGTTGTTGTTCTATCGAAAGCTTAGATTCACCCTCATCATCCTCCGTTTGTTCCGCGGTTTGTGTGTACCCTGAATCCTGCAGGTGGCGTTGCCCAACCTGCATGCTTTCCATAAGGACAACTTGTTCCGGTCCGACCATCTTGAGCATGTCAGCATCGCTCGGGACGGTTACAGTGGCCTTGAGGCGCCAAAAGCCTTGGTGAGGGCCTCGGCGGTGGTATTCCATGAACTCTTTCAGTCTCTGCCGCATCTGAAGCTCGTTTTGATCTGGAAAGTACTTCATCAAACGTGAAATCTTGAGACGCTCTTCGACACTTTTTCTAAGGAGCTTGAACGCGATGATCTGAAGTCTGTATTTGATGGTATTTGTTATTTTTCGCGAGTGAGGACCTGGAACCTCCGTCACGGGATACGTCTGTCCAATCACGAAAATGTTCTTGATCTCCCGCAGGTAATATTTCGTGTCCCCTTTCGTCGTACTCCTAAATATTTTCCATAAGCGCAACTAGATGTGAAGTTACGAGGTGCTCCGTACCTCACAGCAAGAAAGTCGGTAGGATAGGGCTTGTGGCGGAAAAGTGGTGCACGCACAAGATTGTTGTAAAGAGCGGGGAAGGTCTGCCCAGGATAGACATAACCAAACTTCATGAACGGTGATTCATCCTGTGGCTCGAGCACAAATGGGACACCAAGGTCAAGCTAGGGAGGGTTATACCGCATATCAACACGAGTCTTTTCGATCAGCCAGAACCTACCCTCGGCATGTAATCATCTTTCTCATCTTTTTTGCGATAATAATTGACGAGAATACTACCCATACCGAAGTTTGGAACAATGGGAGGGTGCTCCTCCTGTAGTATAGTGAGCCCGCATTCAAAGAATGGCTTGGACAAACCTCACAGAGTACTCCCAAAGAATAAAGTTGCTGGTATCCTTGAGTGTCAGATCGCCCGTCTTGTGGAGTCCCTCGCCGATGTTGCCACCCTTCCCGATCTTTCGCCCTGCTTTGTCTTTCTTCTTCTTCGCAGTACGCACTTTGCTGAAACGAATTTCGATGTTGGTAGGGAACTGCAAAGCTGGTCGGTGGAAGGAACGCGCTTCTTGTTTGGAAAGTCGGGTCTTGTACTGAGATCGTGGGTCTAGTAATACGCTACGAGGATTGCCCGTGGAAAGACTCACAAATGGTAATTGGAGTTTCTGCGCAGAGTACGCATGTTCCACGACCAACTGACCGAAAGTCTGACGGACACGATGCCGACCACCTTCCTTGGCAACTTCGTATAAGTGGTCGTTTGAAAGGTTAAATTTATCGCGAGACTGTGCATTTTCAGCTCTCAGCCTTTTCCGCGGCCTGACTGTTTCCACTGCTAAAAACTGAGTGCCCAACCCACCCGCAAACCCGATCAAAACATACCTGTTGGACGCTCCTCAGCCGCGAGATCTTCCTCGTTTAATTCCAACTGAGTAAAGTCACGGAATGGTGCTCCGGGGCCCCATATAATACTCTGCGTCCATGCACCTGATTCGAGGGATTTATTCGCTGGAGTTGTTAAATTGTCTGTGTCTTGGGCCGGAGGTCGGACGATCTTGCCGTGTGCGTATACGATATCCTCTTCCCAATTCGACAATAGCACAAGGTCGAAGCTTCTGTCATGCAGGGGGAGCGTTATGGGAAGTGCCGAGTTCTCGCGCTCCTGTGCAGTATAAGCAACCCTGAGGGAAGAATTGATGTTGTCATTACCTCAATGGCTTTCACCAGGTCATTCTCAATGCTCCCTGCGGAAACAACTTCTTCCACACGCTTGCTCTCGTTTTGACGTTGTGTGTCACCTGCAACAGCCTCGAGAAAGCCTCGGGGGACATCCCTCTTGCGCGGATAGATGCATTCGACTGAGTAGAGTCGATAAAGGTTATCACAAGCGAAAGGAATATCACACTGACCGGTGAGGGGCCGCTTTGTTATTCTCGACTTCTTTCCCGTGTAGCCCTTGAACAAGTCAGAGAAATCGAGCACCCTGCCCTTCTCGAAGCCAGGAAATCGTTCATAAACTGTCCTTGGCCTCTCGATGAGCCGCTTCACGATCCTTACGCGCTTTTCCTTGAGCCGCATCGAGACTGGGGACTGGGCTTCGACTTTGACGTCACCAGTAAAAGACTCGGTCTCAAGTTCCCTATCCACTTCGTCCTCGTAGTCCTCGCCTTGGTCTGCACCGACAGCCTCCTCGTCCTCGTCCCATCTATCGCTGTAAATCTGCGCGGCATCCAACGCTGGCACGCCTGTGATTCCAAGACTGCTGCTGAGGCCACTGCCCGTTGGTAGAGACAAGCCTTGGAGGACATTGTTGAGTGAGAAACCTGTCAACGTCGAGATAACATCGGTCTCATCCTGAAGAAAGTGAGAATAGTCATCCCGTAGACTGGACAATAAACGTACTTGAATACTCATGTGGACTTGAGTTGGTGGTCGTAGACGAAGCCGCCCTGAGCCTCTCTAGTGTGAATGTCTTGATGAGGTAATTGCACAACTTTGCAGCACGCGCGTCTCTCTCCTCTACACATCCACCATGTCTATGCCCAAGGAGACCTCAGAAAAGCTGGATGCAAGTACTGGCGTATTATTCATCCTTCGATATACTGACTCGTGGCCCAGGCTTTCCGAGCGGGTGTCGCCTCTGTGGCAGAAGACATCATCTTTCGCGGCTTCCCAGCCAAGGTGAGTGCGCTGCATATAGCAATGACCCAGGTTACTGAATGCTGCTTAGACGATGTACGAGCCTATCTGGGAGTGTTTTAATATCAACTAACACTGTACAGCGAACTCTCGACCATCATTGATGGCGCCAATGCCCCGAATTCGCCTTATAACATATCACAGGCTTCCGTATCTACGGACCCGAGGGTATATCCATCACCTGGTACCTTTGAAGCCAATGGCCCTTCCTCGAAGCGGAAACGTGTGGAGGATGGCATCGTGCCGTTGGCGAACGACATCGCAAACGCGAGGTACCCTGAACTCGTCCATGCGAATAAGCACATCTTGAAGCTGCAAGAAACTATCAAGACGGAGTGCGCACAACTGTCCGATTCTTGCGTGAGTCAACTCAGCTGCTTACTTTTACCATATACTTAGTTGGATATAGGACAAGGTCAAGTTATGGGTTAACTTAACAATGCCAAAGTGCGTTTGACTTCACCTAATGCGCGATGTAAATATACTGATCCTCCATCTCAGAATAGAAGAGTAGGTTTTTTCATCCGACATGACGTTTGTTGGCTTTAACCTCTAATCTTGTTTTAGTGGCGATAATTTTGGTATGTGTTCGCAATTTTTCTTTTGGCTGCATCAACCGACCGCACGATCGATAGGTGTCCAGATACAAGAGGGTAAGTGTCCACGAGTAATGCATGCTAGTTCCTAAATTCCCGTTCTAGAGGTCCTCAGTGAACTACTCCGCTCCCAAGAGAGTGCATACAACATTCGTGACAGTGTCCGACAAAACTACTTGGCCCGAGCCAAGATATGCTCAAAGCTCATTAAATATCCCAACATCGAAGATTATACGGTGAGTGTTCGAGAGTATCCCTGTGAATCAATCCTCACCTGGTCATAGCTTGCCTTGAAAGAGCATGACGAGAAGCAACTTTTCTTCGCTCGCCAGAACCTCGTTGATATTAGAAACGTTTATGCCGTCATGACGGACATCCTACACAAGAATATCACCAAAGTGAGTAGAGATGTCTTGGCAGGATCTCGTCGAGTTAACTCTCAACAGATACGTTCGCCAAGGGGGAACAACAGAGCTGGTTTATATTGATGACTAGACGTGGATCTTGTTTCATTCTTTCCGGTTCATCTACGCAGTATCGTAGTATCAGTGTGAGAATGAAAGAGATGCAGCCATCTATTGCCACACCCTTGTCATTATTCAAGTTGTCTAGGTACTTTTATCCTCGTTTCGCCTACACCGAGATCGTTTTAAAGATGTTGAAACCATCCAATGCCGTGCTAATCACTGCTCCGGGGATCTGAGGGTGCCAATGAATTTCCTTCACGTCCCTCTGCCCCTGATGCACGAAGAGTAGTTGTGGTGGGACCTCCCGACTACCTTCTTGCGTTTCATTCATTGATGAACCAACCTCCTCGTCATCTTGTTCAACTCCCAAGTCCCAAAGCGTAACCTGATCATCGGCGCCGGATGCGGCGAATATTGAGTCCTCCGTTGGATGCCATTCAATCGAAGTGATAGGGTCATTATGCCATGTAAACGCAGCAACGGGGCTGGGGACTTGGCGGGATGATCTACGGAGAAAATGAGCCGCTCTTCCTGTGGAGATCAGAGGGACGACTCACCCTGACTTGCTGACATTCCGGAGATCCCACACTTTAATTGCACCGTCATCACCACCGCTGATCAACAGATAGTTCGTACTCCTGTTCCAGCTGATAACATTTACATCGCTCTCATGCGCAGGATCAATGCCCGTGACGCTTCTTCGTCCTTTACTCCGCACGTCCCATATTTGAATGCTATGATCGGCCGAACAAGATGCGAAGACAGTAGGTTCTGACGGGCTCCATTGAATATCTTCGACACTGGATGTATGAGATGTGAAAGGCTGGGCGAGAGCATTAAACCCGGAAGGCGTCGTCGTGGTAAGATATATTTTTGAGTGGACATCTCCCGTAAGTAGCCTGAGCGCGGACGGGTTCGTTGCCGCTGACGCGGCCCAGTCCATGGCAAACCCTTCGGTACGTCCATGCGAATTGATTGTAAAGGTTGGTTTATTTGTCCGTGACCTTTCCCAGGAGTATCCGGGTACATCGAGGGACTCAATGAGCGGTCGGATGTCCCATATGTAAACCTTGCCAGTTTCAGCCCAAGTTGCGGTGTAGTAGGGTTGCGAGACGGGAACCAGGGGCGTGGAGGGTGGAAGGGGCTGGACACGGACACGATTGACACCGCCGTTGTGGGGTACGGAGCGAAACTCGAGAACGGCATCTTCATCGACGGCATCCTCCTCGTCCTCGTCCTCTTCATTGTCGTCATCTGCAGTCATCGAAGTGAAATGCATTATGAAAACTCTGGTGCTGATAACGAACCTCCATCTCTTTGAGTACGATGTAGGGAACTCATCTTGAAAACAGATAACTCGTTTTGATCGGTTCTGGCCGCCTGCGTTCCGGCGACGACATAAGCAGTTGCGGGATATCTCTGCCGTTCGTCGCCAAGGCTATCCCGTAAGATGTCGAAGGACAAGCATGACCAGGTTACATCCATTGAATGACGCATAATGTAGACCGAATCATCGGCCTCTAATATTTCGTCTTTCGCCAGAGTATGCGTGCCAGGTATGAACGCCTCCAGGCGGTGTGGTTGCTCCTCAGACTCTTCGACAGCGGGGAGAACCTGATCAATGTCCATTCCTGATAGAAAAGCATGATGAGAGGTATGTTACAAAGCTGTGAGATACAGGATCATGTGTGCTATTGCTCGTACCGTCCGGGGCATCTGCATCTACGACGTCCTCATCCGACTCGAGCTCATCCTCCCATGCGTCTTCAAACTCGCCGATGTCATCAACGGAGGAGATATCACGCTTTTCTGAGTAACGGGGAGTCTTTGCGTTGACCAGCGCATCGGATGATGGGTCTGTCGCGGAGCGCTTCGCCATTTCGACTTGCTGGATGGGTCAAATATCCAAAGAACATGGCATCGATCAAAATGATCGGTCACGTGATTGGACAGACAGGGGTTACTTCGGGAGCCGTCACGCGATCCGCGTCGACGCATGGAGGTCTTTGAGAGAATTCAAAACTACGCCCAAGTTTTCAAGCCCAAGGTGCTGCGTACTATGTATATTACCCGCATCATCAAGGTTACTTTGAAGCCTGTTGATGGCAGCACTAGGATTTTGGTCCAACTGGCTATTTATTTATGGCGCGTCAGGGGTCTACGAGTCCCTACTTCCGCAGCTACAGACCATGTCATGCTTGCTGCATCGGCGCATCCTCAGCAAGTTGTTTTGTTTGCAGAGTACAGCTACATCATGTTGTTGTACAATCCCGTCGCTTTCGCCTTGCATATCTTGATCAGTACAACGTGAAAAGAATGGAGCTGATCTCTGTTTCTTTAGACGTGTTTGCGTTCCCATTCTGCTCGGATGCGTCATCTACAACAGTGGCTGCCCAGTTGGGTCTGTTGTTCTCTTCCACTGACACCAACATGGCGATCGAATGTACAAAGGCTTGCCGGCACCACAAATCATCCAATGTTCTCAACCGAACCAGCCTTACAGGTCAAAGTCAACGTACGATGAATATTATTTGTCGATTGATGTTGACGCCCTTCACTTCTCCTGAACCTCCATCATGATCAACTATTCTTAAAGCTCCGCTGCCAGTGCCTCGTGA